>JAGKTI010030431.1:0-12392 GCA_018397915.1 Birgus latro
TAGCTCAATGGCAGAATAAAACAAAAATACTTTAGTCCTGCATTCTTCCCACAGTACCTCTTCGTGATTAGCTTTATATTCCAGTGTTAATCTCTTGCTATAACTCATCATTCAAGACTGCTACATTCTTTCCACGCACCTCTTCGCGACGAGCACTATATTCTAGTATTAATCTCATGTTATAGCTCGGCATTCAAGAGGTGGAGAAGGCAATTTTACGCCTAGTTAAAGTGAAGAGAATGCTGAGGAAAATCGCTTAACAAAATCGTCTGGAGACAGAATCACTAAAATAAAAGACGCCTTCATAGTTAAGGGGCTAATAAATTCTCCTCTGGCTATATTTAAACCCCCCCAACTCAAAAAATCTCCCTCCAGCTAACTAAAAATCTTCTAGGAAAACCAAGAATATAATAACTGATGTTCCCAGAGTGGGGATGATAATGTAATCCTCCCTGGCTATTTTTAACCCCCCCAACTCAAAAAATCTCCCTCCACCTAACTAAAAATCGTCTGAGGAATGCAAAAAGAAAATAATAACTGATGTTCCATGATTGACAATGATAATATATTCCTCCCTGGCTATCCGTAACAAGGGTTAGAATTAACTGCCAATTAGCTAGCCGTCCTCCCAGTTCTCTATCCTCTCGCTGGGATGTTCTGAATAGCTGATGATGAATAATATTACTGGAATGCCGCTATGGTGATATTATGGCACGTACGTAAGCAGAATATCCTTCCCAAAGACAGTTACCATCATCATCACCATCATCATCATCATCATCATCATCATCATTTCCTAGTTTCGAAGAATGTGTGTATGGAAATGTGGGCCGATCTTCTTTGCGTTTTTTTCTTTCTCCTATTCCTTAATAATGAATAGAGTTTGGTTAATTATGCATGTGATTCTAATACTGATGATGATTTTGGCTATCTTAAGAGGGGCAAATCTTGGCTACAACAATGAAATCTACTAAATAAAATATATTCAGTAGTTTCATTTTCTCAAGTAAACGTGTAAATAATGATACAAACATACTCTACATAATCACCAAACACACACACACACACACACGCGCACACACAAGAGCCAAACCTGGGCCTTGATAATGTAAATGCGTCTTTAATTAGTCAAACGGCGTGAAATTGAGAAATGAGATAGCCTGGACTCGGGGTAAATATTCCCTCCACCGCTAAATTTCAATCACCCGTGTATTAGAATATTACACCGCGACTGTGGATTATTATAAGCCTTTTCACAATGAGGATATAATTTATTTTTGATATTCTAGCCGATTATATTAAAAATAACGATGGAATTATATTAGGACAATGAATTTCTGAAGGTTAAATCTAACCCCTTTACCGCGAAAAATCTCTCCTTACAAATAAAATCATCTGGAGACTTTAAGAGATTTCCTGGTAACAAAGATGAATTTCAGTTCCACATGAATATTCCATCGCTAGTTTAGGATATTAAATCAATTCTATTCAGCATAAGGATTTTTTTTTTTACTCGTACTGCTCACAGACAATTTTATTCATATTAAATGATATGAGACTTAAAAAGCAGGAAGAATTACATTTTGCCTTTAATAACCCCTTTACTAATAAAACTATCCCTAAACTTAATTACTTTATCTAAAAATAAAATAAAACTATAACACATCATAGTGAAGAGGTGAAAAAGGGCACTGAAAAGAAGAAACGGTAATGAAAAGGAAAAACAGTAAAAAAAATAATATAATAAAAAATCGTGTCTGGTCTTCCATGAAAAACATACATACACGTACTAACACTGCTTTGACACAAACAATTATATCTAGTTCAAATTCCACACCGCAATTTGACAGGGAATATCAGTATTGGAATCACAGTTGCCCCTTCCTCTATTATTGTTTAACTGATGAAGACAGAAAGTATCATAATTGCAATATCAAAGACACAGTTCACAAATTATTGCCTTGGAGAGTTGTTAATTAACTTTCGTGTGAAGCCGTTAGTCAACTGCTGAATTATAAAGAAACGGAAGTTAATGTGTCCACTCGCATAGGAAAAACTATATATTCTCTCTTTTAAATTACCAGAAAGAATGGTAGGCAATGGTATGGAAGTACAGCAAACCTTAAAAAAAAATAATAAGTTTACTACAGCACTACTTCTTATTTAACAGGGTATCTCTCTAACACTGGGGTGCACAACTAAGTAATTCTATCACAGCCGCAGAACTATGATGCCTGAAAGCTATGAAGTAAAATCAGTGAGTTGCCTCCTATCGTTATGTATCTCTATATACGGTAATAGCTATATACAAAACTCACACCGCCGACAAACGCAGCCGCCATGAATCGCAATGTGTGTGACTTAAGTAGCTGCGTTGAACCATGATACTGTACATTTATATTTAAGCACTAAAAGGAGACACTACGGAGGAAATAGGAGAGAAAACAAATCCAAAGCCGTGACCTGGGATGTCACCAAAACAGTCTTGTGATGGTCGACAGAATAATTATTGGTACTCAAGGCAGCAACAAAACTCTGTAAGTTCATATACATCAAAGACTGCTCAAGTAACCATGATAGTCATTGGCTGAACATATTTTTACTGACGAGGATGATCATGCCTTACTATTCTATTTGATATGGGAAATAACTGAAAAATGTTACTTTTCACAATAAAATTCTTAGATATACGTGCTTTAAACAGACTTAGTATTAGAAAACTTTTTTTTTTAGTCAAATATCAGTTCTTCATTTAAAACATCTCTTCTTTCAGGACAGTGCTGATATGTTCTCAATAAATGCCCAGTGAACAAAGCTTGTTTAACAGCTTGGGGGGAGATCTCTTGTAGTTATGGCTTTATTGGAGTATATTTCAAACTCTAGTTCTACCAAGCATCATTCTGAGTAAAAAATTTTATTGGTTGCAAGACTAATATATACGAAATGTCATCACAGTGAGAGTTAACATGTCAGTCACAAAATATCATCCTCTGTCCTCTACGAGAACATTATTATACATTCTATTAAACACTGCTGACCAAACCACTTCAGTCCAAATAAAATGTTAAAAAAAAAGGAAAAAAGTGTGCAGTCCAAGAATCTATCTATTTATAGCCAGACGCCATTATCCCGTAAAGGGTGGCCATTTGACTTTGAGTGAGTTGTTTTACGGGAAGGGTCACTAACTCTCTGCCAACCTGCTTGCTTGACACGTAGGGAACGTGTATGGGTTGGTTATATGGCTGCCACCCAGCGTTGTAAACGGTTTCCTGGCTAACAGAAAATCACTAGGATTTTTACTCAATGTAAAGCCGCCTGAAAAGGAATAAAGAAAAATAAAGAGTGACAGGAAAGATGGGGGAAACACGAAGCGTGGAGGGTAGACACATAAAAAGAATGATAAAGGTGAAGGAAGAAGCAGACAGCACTACATCAAGTGAGTCGATGATGGTTGCCACCACCTACCAGCCCAAGAATAACAACATAAAATCAAATGTATATTACCGTATATCGTAGTATTAACACGTCAGACACAGCCACTGCAGCGAAAGGAAAAATATCGTCGAAAAAACATTACTATCCAAAGGGTATTATGGGCCAAAGAATATTATCGTACGTCCCTCTTATTCTGGCGTGAACATTTAACATTAAAACCACTGCAGACTAAAGTACCACTTGTGCTCCTCAGAATATTAACGTCAAACCCCTGCACTCAAAAAAATATTCACCCACCCACCCACAAACACACACACACACTGCAGACGTGAACCACCATCACCATCGCAGTCTACAAGAAAAATATTGGTAAACAAGTGTGTGTGTGTGTGTGTGTGTGTGTGCGCGCGTGTGGGGCACGCTACACAGAGCCCTGCTATATAACAATAATGAAGTGCCTGCTTGCGTGTGCGTCCTTCACCCCAGAGAGAGCAGCTCGCCTCCTGGTGTTTGCATAATAATAAATTCTCACTCAGGCTCTCCAGATTATTTTTTAAGTAGGGAGAAAAGGTCGACACAACTCGCAAATTAACGCTATATTCTTTTTCGTCGCCCCAGTTTCCAGCGGGGATTTCGAGCCTCTGGGAATTATGCTCGGTTTTTGCAAAGGTGATAGATGGGCATTATGATCACGTTTTACAGAAGGGTAGGCTTCATCAGACAACTATCTATGCAAAGACACGTGATTAGTCAGCTGGACCTATTTGGCGCTGATATTCCTGGCTACGAAAGACACCCGGTGAAGTTACTGATGCATTTCACTTTCAGACAGTAGCACTCGTCTCGGATGCTTTAATGTTATGTGATGCTAAGACCAATATATGTGTTTCTCGTGATGTGCACCCCGAATAAAACTTAGTAACTGGAAGATGATGAGAAGCGTGAGACAGAACGATAAAAATAACAGAAAATTTACGACACCGACACGATAAAAACTGCAACAAATATAAGTTTTAGGATTATCCACAACGGTATGGCCAAGTTCTCCTGTCTTCATATACACGAATAAAATGATGTTCTAGATTTATGAATTCGAGCTGTGATTTTTTCATGATTCTGCTAACGTTTTTACAATATTCTTTATAGGTTTAACGAAAAGTTAGCTTATACTCTCAGTTCTGCACTTAACCCTTTCTTTACCCCCTAAACATCCAAAAGTTATATAACAGTGCTGAAACCCAAACACCAAACATATTAATGTACTGTTTTCCATTGATTTAATCATGGGTGCTAATATCAAATCAGGATGTTAGTCATTATCAATGTTAGGAACTGCGTTGGCCAAATATCCACCAAACCATTCATGACCCGCCATACATCCAGTCGTAAGAGACTATGATCTCCACCCAGCAGTATTCCCATCCCTTCCTAAATCTTCACTCCTCGCCAACCAACCCTCCCATTTATTTTCCTCAACCATGTCCCTTCACTTCAATCATGGTATGCCTCTCCTTTTCTTTCTCCTCTTAACCATTTCACTAAGATACGTTCACCAGCTGAGAACACAGAAACAAGATGCTGCAAAGACCAAGTAGCCAGATGTCCGGATGAAGCGAAACCCTTCTCCAAAAACCTGACTGATGACCTTAACCCAACCTCGAAAAAGCTAATTTATGTCTGAAGCATGAAAATGAACCCTTCCCCACGAACCTAAATCTTGCAGAGTAGCCAAGTGTCCGCATGAAATCGAACGCCACCTCCAAGAACCTCGTTATGGTCTGACATCCACCAATTAACTCCCTGACGCCTCATCATAGCGTGTTATTTAAGCCTCCTGCGACAAAACGACCGCCACGCAGCCCTAACCTACCCAGCCTCTGCCCTTCACGCCATCTCTCTCTCTGCTCCTTCACGCCATCTCTTTCTGCTCCTTCACGCCATCTCTTTCTGCTACTCCTTCATGCCATGCCTCTGCTTTTCTTCGTGTGATTTCAATGTTATCCTTTCACGGTAGTCTGAGTTTGCGTCTCGACTCACACATCAATTAATTCACTACCATAATATCTGTTTTTATTTCTTGTTGTTTCTAAGCACTTATCTTTACCTTAGGGAGGACTTCTAGTAGTGCAGGAGGTAATAAACGATATTCCTAACCCATTCAGTTTCAAGTCTTTCCTAAACTGAATATAATTATCAACAGACGGTAAGAATGTAATAAAAGATACATTAGCAGTGTCAAGAGGTTAATGAGAATCAACTAAATTGCCATCTCGCGTAGGTCAATATCGTCGAAAGCGTTTTTGCTAATGAGGAATAATGCAGCTCTCAGTTTAATGATATTCTTCCTGAACCAAGATAGTCTCCATGAAAGAAAAGTCATGGGATAAAGTGAGGCAGGGAAATAAAGCCAGATGAAGCACGGACTCCGATACAATATTTCGTCCCAAATTATCTCTTCCTCTTGGTTTATTCTTCCCCTCTCTCGCACATCTCCCGGCCTGCTCTTTTCCTGAATATCCCAGTTCTAAGCAGCGGAGGTCATGAATCACCGGGAGTAACCCAGTTATGGCCAGGCAGGAAGCAGATACAATGGGTCGCCTGATTCAGACAAGTTTCAGTTACCGTGCGTCAGTGAGCCGGAATTCCGTCGAGTCTTGTGCAATTGGGGGACGCTCAACATCGCCCAGAGACGTAAGCAACTGTATCTACGAAGCCTTTGAGATCTTAGCTAAAGACCCTACATAGCCTGAGAAATTATCCTATAAAATTCGAAATACAAGCAAGTGACCCTGTATCGCTTCAGAGATATTAGTAAATGACCCTAATTAACTTCACAGATATTAGCCAGTGACCCTACATCACTTCAGAGATATTTGCAAGAGACTCTACATAGCTTCAAAGACAGTATTTTGCATCATACATCGCTTCAGAGATATCAGCAATTATTCCTACCACATCGCTTCGAGAGGCGAGGAACTGGCCCTACACTGCTACGAGACCTAAGCATCTGGCCCTACACTGCTACGAGACCTAAGCAAGTGGCTCTATAACACCGCTTCGAGATAAGAGGAAGAGACACTACATCACATCGAGACATGAGCAATAGGGGTCTCATCACAGCCTCCAGACATGAGCGATTAACCCTACATCACTTCAGAGACATGAGCAATTGATTCTACAAAACCATCTTCAAGCATCAGCAGCTGGTTCTACATCGCCTATTGATAAGAATAAATGAATGATTAAATGTAAATATCTATCTACGTATCTATGTATGTATGTAATGTATGTACGAGTATGTATGTAGTCGGCTCGCACAGGCCTATTGTACACGTTTAAGCAAAACTCACGATATCCTGAAGGACAATATATGATAAATTTACTGTATCCCACACAGCCTAGTGACGTGAGAAACTGAGCAACCATCACCTGAAGACAGGTGCACATGACCCAACACCACCTTAAGAGATGAGGAAATGAGCCAATACCACCCTGAGGAATGAGAAAATGTCCCTCCTTCGGACATGAAAAAAATGACTCCTACACCTCCTTTGGACATGGGAAAAATGAGTCTCCACCGCCCTAGCATACACCCAGTAACTGACCTGCTGCCGGGGTGTAGATGTTGAGGTAGAGACAGTCCTCACTCTGGTTCCTGAGGTAGGGCAGGAGGCGTCGAAGGTACTGGTAGCGACCCCTGCTCATCTTCTCCAGGGCCTGGGTTTGGTTCCGTATGTCCGGGAGGCGCTGAGGGCAGACCGGGCCTGGGTGGTTCATTATCCTCACCTCGGGCCAGGGTGAGGGCGACCCCGGGGGCATGAACCTGAGATTACCCGTAGGAGGGGAGGCGTAGGGAACACTATAGAACACCTCAGCGTCACCCAGTCCACGAGCACCCAGGGACACGACAAGTCCTCTGAGGCGGCCATACTTAGTGCTGACGGTCCTGGAGCTAAGGTGCCTAGTGCTGCGGGCTGCAAGGGCGGCGCTCAGGGTCAGCCACAGGCCCGCCGCCACCACAGCCGCCCTCGCCGCCACACCCCGCCGCCGCCACGCCATCCTGCCTGCCTACCCCAGCCGCACCACCATCTCTGGGTTAAGACACTGAGGCTGAGGGTAAAGCAGGCACCCACACCACTACCAATACCAGTATGGTACAGGTAAGGCTTCGAGACCAGTGCAATCCACGCAAACCAACACTAGTGTGTTACAAGTAAGCCTTCAAAACCAGTATGATACACATGGACTCTCAACACCAGTACGAAAACGTATTAACCTTCACTAAACCGAGTGCTATTGCCGATATCAACACTAATATGATGCTCGTAAGCCTTCAGTACCAGTATGATACACGTATGCGCTGATTCACATAAAAATCTGTGGCCTTGGATTAATGGCACAAATTTATCCGATTTCTAAGTACGATAATCTTAAATAAACTGGTTACAATAATTCACTATACGATTAATCAGCAGTTCAGGTTAGCACTGCAGCCGATTTCAGTTGCAAAAGAAACTTCAATAATTCAGGTATTAGACTTCAGTAACTTTGGTATTATCTGAGTATTCACTGATTCACAGGCACACACACAATCAGTAAAGACCCACACCACTTGTTATAGCTTTGCCAGTTGCTCGGGTTATCACATCTCCTGGCTTTCTGGCACCGAGATCATTAGCCGGGCTCTAACTCCTGGCTCTAGCGCTTTCACACTCCCATAATCACAATTTTCCGGTACAAAAAAAAACAAGAAATTGGTTCACAATACTGGTGCTCGAATCGTCCTTCCAGAGCAGGCAGTAAACTCTTATTTTACTTTTCCAAACTTTTTTTATATATCAAATTAGATTCGTGGTTAAACTAGGCACCTTTCTCAATCATTTATCAGTAGCCAAAGACTTCATTAGGATCAAGCGTGGATGGTCAGCACATCAGCAAAAAATAAAACCCGATGGAAACAGATATATCGGGAATCACACACCTTGTTTCAGAAAATGCAGAGGTCAGGGAAAATCGGAAAGGAAAATGTTGCAATCTTCCCCGACACAGACTCAAACCCTTGCCTCTATCACCTCACTCACGGGGCGGGCCAATGCGTCCCTCGGCCCTTAATTATCCGGGAGAGGGGAATAATATACACAGGCGACAGTTAATTAAATCCCCAAAGTAATAATTATTTCTATAACTTTCGGGTAATTAACACACACTGGGGACAGACGGGCAAGGGGACCCGGACCGACCCTCTCAAGGCATCCAGACTGATTGGGCGATAAATATCCAGGGCTGCTCTCTCCTCCCGACCTGCCAATATCCCGTCAATTAATGTGGATAATGGGTGTAGTGCCAGCGAGGAGTGCAGCGATGTTTCCCCCTTCACTGCTTGGGTCACACTGAAGCCGGGAGGAAAGCCGAAGCCCGAAGGACAGCCCGCGAGAGCAAGAGGGAGGCAGGAGGCAAGAGGGGGAGCCAGTGCGGGAGGGAAAGAGAGAGAGGCGCATGAGAAGAGAAGGCGGGGGAAGATGGAAGAGATGGAAAGGAAATGTAGAGGGAAAGGAGGTAGGTACAGGGAGAGAGGGTGGGAGGAGGCAGAAGGGGGGAAACGAGCGGGGGACGGAAAAGGAGGGGGAGAGAGGCGTAAGAAAAGATTGGGGGAAAAAAAAGGAAAGGATGGAGAACGTAAGGAAGGATGGAGAGACAGAGAGAGGAAGAGGTAATGGTTGAGGGGGAGAACGGATTTGGAGGGAAAGAATGAGAAGAGAAGATGGGAGGACATGGAAGAGATGAGAAAGAATGCAGAAAGGAAAACGGAGGGGGGTATTAAGGAGATCAGAAGAGGAGGAGGAAAGACGGGGTCGACGAGAAGAGGGAGGGGGGTGAAAGAGAGAGAGAGGGGTGCATGAGAAAAGTGAATGTTGAGCAGATGAAACACGTGAGAAGAAAAGCAGAATGAAGAACATGAAGGAGAATACCAGGGCGAATGGAGAGAGAGAGAGAGAGAGAGAGAGGGGGGGGGGGGGGATGGAAGCGGGAAAAAGGAAAGTATAGATGTAGAGAAACAGAAGGGATGAATGAAAGTACGAAGGAGGGAGATGGGGGGAAGGACGATCGTGAGAAGCAAGCGAACGAGGAAAAAAGGAGAACGTGGAGAGATGGGAGAGGGGAAAGGGAAAGTAGCTATAGAAAGGGAAAGCAAAGATTAGGCGAGGGAGAATGGAGGGCTGGAAAGAGAGGTATGGTGGAGAAACGGAGGAGGAGAAGGGGAGGGAAATACAGCCAAGAACGGGAGGAAAGCATGCAAGAATAACAAAGGAGAGGGAGATAAGCAAGAAGGGAGATTCAGGGGAGAATGAGGAAAGACAGAGACCGGAAAGGAAAGATGAGAGAGAAGGAAGAAGGGGAGGGAGGGAGGAATCGAGGGGAAAAATTTTGACACATTATTATAAACAAAAAATAATTTAATCCCTGGCTAACTTTACACGCCTATGTCACGTTTGGCGCACATAAAATAAAAACTAAATTAAAGGGACGAAACTGATCACGAAAGGGGTGAAACTTTGATCATGCCAGTGACCTTTTCAAAATTGAGTCACAACGTTCTTGCCTGACCTTCAACCACTCCACCAACTATGGCTAAAATTGGATTACAACTGTCTGAGATGGCCTTGCGTTTGGCTTATGATCTACGACCTTTTCCAGTCAAAATTTAATCATATGTTCCTCCGACAGGCCTCAATCATATTTCCAGAGTTGGTGCAAATCCATTCAATAGTTATATAATAATTTTGCTAACAGTCACACAGAAGGGTACACAGAAACGCAGACAGAAAGGTCCACAGAAAGACACACAGACAGAGAGGTACACAGGACACACACAGACAGAAAGGTACACAGAAGGACACACAGAGAGAAAGGTACACAGACGAACACAGACAGATAGGTACACAGACGAACACAGACAGAAAGGTACACAGAACACACAGACAGAAAGGAACACAGAACACACAGACAAAAAGGTACACAGAAAGACAAACAGACCGAAAGGTGCACAGAAAGACACAGGGACAGAAAGGTACACAGAAGGACACAAAGAATGGTACACAAAAGGACACACAGACAGAAAGGTACACAGAAAGACACAGACAGAACAGTACATAGGAGGGCACACAGACAGAAGGACAGACAAAGGGCAATCAAACAGAACCAAACACATAAGTCCCAGCGCCACACGTGAGGGCGTAAAAAAACAGAAAGAGTTGACGTGTTGCGGGTAGGGAGGAAGATGTGGAATTACGAGGGACGTATGTACAGGTATGAACGAAAGAAACAGAGAAACAAAGCGAAAAATAACGACTGGATAGCAAATGGGGTGATGAGATGTGATGTGATGTGTGTGTGTGAGAGAGAGAGAGAGAGAAACACAGGTAAAGGTGCACAAGGGGATTAGGGGAAGGAAGGAAGGAAGGAAGGAAGACGAAGAGGGACTGAAGGAAGCGATGAACGTTTACAAGAGGTCGGTGGATAAGGATGTAGGAAGGGAAGGAATGTATGTGAGGATGGAAGACAGGAGGAAGAGGAGGGAAAAAGAGAGATAGAGAAACCGGCAGAAGGAAGGGGAGTGATTAAAGATGACGGGTAGAGATAAAAGACGAAGGAGCGAGGTGAGATAAATAAAAAGGTTAAGCAGGAAAGCAAGAGGAGAGGAGAGAGGAAAGGAAAGGAGAAGAAAGAGAAAAGGAGAGGAGAGGAGAAGACAAGAGGAGAGAAGAGAGGAAAGGAAATGAGAGGAGAGAGAGGCGTGGAGAAAAGAGAGGAGAAGAGAGAGAGAGAGAGAGACGAGGAAAATAAAAAGGAAAGAAGAGGAGACAGAAGAGGAGAGAACAGAACAGACTGAGACACGTCAACCCAATCAGTATGAAGACACTCCTCTATATTTTTATCATCAAAACATTTTATTCAGCTCAGGGTAGGCCAGTGAGTAGTAGTAGTAATATTAGAAGTGGAGAAAGGAAGGCGGAATGATGGAAATGGATGGGAGTGGAAAGGCAATGATGCGATGCTTTTTTGATGGACTGTAAATACACACACAAAAAAAAAAAAAAACAGCGCAACACACACTGTTTCCAGGTAAAGAAAATGAATCAGGAACCTACTGGCAATTTTACAGAAAATTCAGGAACAATCATTTCCAACTAATATCCTGAAAACATTTTATATACTTTACACAGGGGAAACAATATATCTTTTCTGTCATCTCTGAGATTAAAACTGGACAAGGTAAAGTTGCCAAGAAATAAAAACAACCTCCCATACGAATAGCCGAGAAGACAACTATACTACTGTCCATTTTCCAGAGCATCTCCTAATTCACTTTTCTTCCTCTGAAAACGCCTGGGGAACTTCCTAGCAAGTCGGCTCCTTCACCTCTTCTCTCCTCTGACAGATTATTGGGATTATTTTTTTATGAACCCCGTGAATGAGCTGAAAATGGTTATATAATTATCGTACGGTCGTCTTGATATTAGATCTGGTGTTACGTCAAATAATATTACATCGCTCTGGAGACGGACGCCTTCGTGTGGTGGCACTGATATAGCCTGGAGGTTCAACTACTCCTTAGTTATGCAATCGTCCCTCAACTACTTCCCCATCCCCCCAAAAGAGGAAGGTGGACTGTAGGTGAAGGGTAACGTAAGCTAGCAGTCCACCAGGTTCACGATTTAGGTGAACCTGGGCACACAGCAACATCATCATCAACTTCCTAAACCAATGAATACCATAAGATACATTTTCAAACCTCATTCAAATAATTAATGTTACTAAGTTTGACTCCTGAATACCCATCAAGGGGATAAAATGACTAAGTGTTCTGCCAGTAAAATCAGTTCATGAAACTAGCCTTGTCATATACTTAGGTACGTCACTCAGATTCAAGCTTCCAGGAAGTAACATCAAACCAA
>JAGKTI010030432.1:0-12392 GCA_018397915.1 Birgus latro
ATGGATCCAACCCCTTACCCACACCTGACCTGATCAGCTGATCAGACAAAATGCAGGAGAATATCCCCTCAGGGCTGCGTCGTCATTTACTCATTCACAATTTCTCTCCATTCATATCACGCACAGCCACTCTTCCTTGCTCAACAGACAACCCTCTCGCATTCAACGCTCTCTTCACACTGTCCATCCATCCTATTCGTGGTCTTCCTCTCAGCCTTACACCTCTCACATCAGATCTAGTTATCTTTTTCACCAATCGCTCATTATCCATTCTCTCCATATGCCCAAACCATCGCAACACCCTCTGTTCAACTCGATCAGCCATCTCCCAAACAATTCCAGTTCTCCTTCGCACTTCATCATTTCTCACTCGATCCATATGCGTCACTCCACACATACTCCTCAGACACCTCATCTCCATTACATTCAAACCTTTCCTCTCTGCTACACCCATATTCCATGTTTCAGCCCCATACAGTATATGCAGTCGGTACCACAATACCCTCATACAGCCTTCTCTTTACATCCATTCTGAGTGAACGACATCTAAACACTTTTTTCATTCCTCCCAGCACCTTTCCAACTTCATTCATTCTAAACTTCCCTTTTGCATCTATTTTTCCATCCACAGCAACATGTGACCCTAAATAGTTAAAACACTCAACCTCCTCAAGCAACTCACCATTCAAAACTATATTCATCCTTACCATCTACCAGCCTCGTACACTTCATCACTTTACTGTTATTCTCATTTATTTTCAGTTTCCTCCTTTCACACACCCTTCCAAACTCCTCTACCAACTGTTTCAATCTCTCCTCTGAATCAGCCACCAGTGCAGTATCATCATCTGCAAACAGCAGCTGCTTCAGATTCCACTCTCTACCATCATTCACCAGACTCAGTCCTCCACCTAACACTCTTGCATTCACCTCCCTTACAACACCATCCATATAAATATTAAACAACCAAGGCGACATCACACATCCCTGCCGCAGCCCCACTCTCACGGGAAACCAATCACTCACTATTTCCCACTCTTACACACGCTCTACTATTTACATAAAAACTTTTCACTCCTTTTAGTAACCTGCCATCAAGCCCATTCAATCTTAAAACATTCCACAAAGCCTCCCTATCAATTCTATCATATGCTTTCTCTAAATCCATGAATGCCCAAAACACATCCTTACCTTTTGCTAAATACTTTTCACACACCTGTCTCACAGCAAACACCTGATCCACACATCCCCTCCCTCTCCTAAAGCCACACTGCCCATCACCAATCACTCCCTCTGTACCCTCTCTAACTCTCTTAATTAACACTCTACCATACACCTTACCTACAACACTCAACAGACTTACCTCTAAAGCTAGTACATTCATACTTATCACCCTTACCTTTATACAGTGGGACCACACAAGCACTTGCCCAGTCAGTTGGCACTATACCTTGCATAAAGCACACATTCAACAATCTTACTAACCAGTCAACAGTAGTCGCTCCACCACATTTCAGGCATTCCACAGCTCACCCATCCATACCTGCAGCTTTCCCTGTTTTCATCTGCTTTACTGCCTCTTGCACTTCCTCCATCGTGATCAAAGATTCATTCAACTCTCCCAACACATCTATTTCTTGCACCCTTCCATCTGCCACAATCTCAGCCTCCCTTTCCTCATCTACATTTAACAATCTTTCAAAGTACTCCGCCCATCTCTTCCTTACTGCATCCATCTCAATTAACATCCTTCCATCCTCTGCTTTTACTCGCTCCTCCTTCCCAGACTTTCCCTTTCGCACCCTTTTCACCTCCTTCCAAAACATTTTCTTATTCTCTTGAAAATTCTCAGTCATCCGCCTACCCCACCTCTCATCTGCTGCCACTTTAGCATCATGCACAACCCTTCTCGCCCTATTCCTCTTTTCCTTATACCTCTCCTATGACACCTCATCCTTCCTCTGCAACCACACTTCATATGCATGTCTTTTCTCACCCACAGCCATACTTACTTCCTTGCACCACTATTCACTTCCCTTTCTTACACCACCACCCATTCGTCTCACACCACCACAGCACTCTTAAACAACTGCCATTCCTCCTCCACACTGCCACTCTCCTGATCTTTCACTGCGTTCCACTGATCTCTCAATTTCTCCTGATACTCTATCATTTTCTCTCTTATATATAACTCACTCACTTTCAAAACCTCCCTGCCACACCTAACTCTCCTAGCTCTCACCCATCTCTTAACGTACTCTCAACTTTCCCTCCACCAGGTAGTGGTCAGACATACCTCCACCTTCCCCTCTCAAAACTTTCACATCCAACAATCTTCCTATTACATTCCTGGAAACAACCACATAGTCCATCAATGCTCTGTCAACAACCCTTCCACCTTCCTGTCTCACCCATGTATACTTATAAATATCTTTCTTCTCAAACAAGGTATTCCCAATCACCATCTCTCACTCAACACACACACCTATCATTCGTTCCCCATTTTCATTTCTTCCAGGCACACCATGCATACCAACTACACCTTCAACTGCTACATATCCCACTCTAGCATTCAGATCCCCCATCATTACCACATTCACATTTGCTCCAAAGCTCTGCAAACACTCATCAACATCATTCCAGAAAGACTCCTTCCCTTCTTCATCCCTTTCATTACCAGGCCCATATGCACTCACAAATACCCACAACTCACGTTCAAATTTCGCTTTCACCCACATCAATCTCGATGACACCTCCTCCTATTCAGTCACACACTGCTGTACTTCCGGGCTCATTAACAAGGCTTCGCCTTCTCTTGCCCATCCTCTATCAACACCTAACAATCTTCCATTCACACTTCCAAACATAGACTCACCTTTCCCTTTCATCTTTGTTTCACTCAAAGGTAACATATCCAACTTTCTTCTCACAAACATTCTCCCAATCTCCTCCCTTTTAACCTCGATCGTACTCCAACCACGCACATTCATAGACCCAACCTTCAGGGTACGGGGATAACTCGATCTCCCATCCCTTTCTCTGGCCTGTCTCTTTTTAGGAACTAAAAAACAGAGGAGGGGGTCCCTAGTCCCTTCACCCCGCCCCTTTTAGTCGCCTTTTACGACACGCAGGGAATACGGTGGCGGAATTCTTCCAAACACAGTCTGGCCGCAGAGTAGTAATACCATCCCATAGTGTGGCCAGATTATGCCCCCCCCCCCCCCGGCTCCATAGTGGCGTACACTAATGTTGATGGAATAATATCGGCAATGTTAGAAGACGATTTCTTGAGGATGTTATGTGCTTTGTAGAGACTAAGTTAAGAGAGAATATTGATATCCATATGGGAGATGGCAAATACAAATTGTGGAGAAGAGACAGAAAAGATAAAATGGGAGGAGGAGTGATGATAGCAGTGAAGAACAACTTAAGTAGATTCTGTGGAAATGGGAGAGGGGGCCGAAGTGATAAACATGAAATTAGAAACTGGAGAGAACTGTAAGAGAGATATAGCAGTAGTATATGTTACACCTAAGACTAGAGCATGGATTGATGATGAATACCAGGAGATATTGTCAGACATGGTTCGTTATCTACAGAAAGTGATTGAGTAAAGCAACAATATAATTCTAATGGGTGATTTTAATTGTAAAGAGGTGAACTGGGAGGAATGGGACTCAGGAGGCGGCAAAGATTCGTGGGGCAGTACATTGTTAAACATTGTAATGAATAATGTAATGACACAGTGGGTCAAAGAAGAGACACGATTCCGAGGTGATGACTTACCAGCAAGAACAGATTTACTGCTAACCAAAGAAACTGACGTAATTGAATCCTTGAAATATCTGTGTCGTATAGGAAAAAGTGATTACGTGGTCTTTGAGTTCCAGATGATAATAGGAAATGTGGTGCCAAGAGACGAGCTTTATATGCAGGGAAGATACAACTTTGGGAAACTTTACAGAATTGAGAAAATTTTTTGAAAATGCAGATTGGAGAAAATTCAGAGAAACAAGAGAGATTCAGAGGAAGTGGGATATCTTTCTAGACCTCTATATTTCAGGATTGGAAAAATATGTTCCAAGAGTAAGTGGGAAAGAAAACTGGAAAAAGGAGTGGTTTAATAGAAGGTGTATGACAGCGAAAAAAGAGAAGGAGATGGCAAGGAACAAATGGAGAAAGAGAGTTAATAACAGAACAAAGGAAGAATATAAAAGAACTAGAAATGAATATACAAGAATTCGTTGAGAGGAAGAAAGGAACTTCGAAAAAGGTATAATCGACAAATGTAAGGATGAACCCAAATTGTTTTATAGATTTGTTAATGGCAAATTGAAACAAAAGGAAGGAATCACCAAACTGAAAGTAGAAGGAAAGGTCTATAAAGATGCGGCAATGCAAGCTGAAATAATGAACAAACGTTTCCAGTCGGTTTTTACTAATGAAGGGGAGTTTGTGGAGGGGGAGGTAGTGACTAAGAATGTAGTGATAAAAGATATAAAAGTGGAAGTGCAGGAAGTGTACAAATTACTGGAAACTCAACATGTAAGGAAAGCCCCAGGACCGGATAGAATTTCAAATTGGGTACTGAAGGAATGCAGAGAACAACTGGCGGATAAGATTCACAGTTTAATTGTGTGTTCGCTGGAAGAAGGGAAAGTGCCTCGGGAATGGAAGAGACAATGTGGTACCAATTTACAAGGGAGGAAACAAGGAGGAACCCCTGAACTATAGACCAGTGTCCCTAACCAGCATGGTTGCAAAAATGTGTGAGAAGATTCTGAAAGATAGGTGGATAAAATATCTGGAAGGGATTAATATTTTGACTGAAAGTCAATTTGGATTCAGAAGTGGAAGGTCATGTGTTTCCAACTTGTTGAGCTTTTACTCAAGAGCGATTGATATGCTACAGGAGAGAGATGGTTGGGTGGATTGTGTGTACAGTATTTAGATTTGGGGAAGGCCTTCGACAAGGTACCCCATAAGAGACTAATGTGGAAATTAGAGCATATAGGAGGACTGAAGGGTAACCTCCTGGAATGGATGAGAGACTTTTTGAGAGACAGACAAATGAGGACAGTAATAAAGGACAAGACATCTGGATGGAGAGAAGTAACAAGTGGTGTCCCACAGGGCTCAGTGTTGGCACCAGTAATGTTCCTGATTTACATAAATGAAATGGTAGATGGAGGAAACAGTTATGCAAGTCTGTTTGCTGATGATGCAAAGATCTTGAGGAAGGTAAAGGTTGTAGGGGACTAAAATGGTGCAGGAGGATCTGGATAGGATACATGATTGGAGCCGAATGTGGGAAATGAAATTCAACGCAAAAAAATGTAAAATATTGGAAATGGGTAAAAGCACCTAGAGACCATCACTGAATTATATGATGGGTAATGAACCAATCACAAAAGCGAGAGAAGAGAAAGATTTAGGAGTGCTGGTCCAGGATAGTTTGTCACCTGAAAAACACATTAACAAGTTATTTAGAGAGACATATAAACTCTAGACCAAACATAAGAGTGGCATTTCATTACATGAATGAAGAGATGATGAAAAAATTGATAGTGGCCATGATCTGCCCCAGGTTAGAATATGCAGCAGTAGTGTGGTCCCCACACAAAAAGAAAGATATAAACAAAATTGAGAGAATACAAAGAACAGCAACTAAGATAGTCCCCAGTCTGGCAGGTCTGTCATACCAAGAGAGGCTAGAAAGGCTGGATTTGCCTTCCTTAGAGGAAAGGAGAGAGAGGGGGGTGACATGATTGCAGTGTTCAGGACCATGATGGGAGTAGCTACATAAAATTGATAGAGACGATCTGTTTGTATGGGATAAGATAGCAACAAGAGGACACGGACTGAAACTGAAGAAGCCACGCTGCTTGAAGGACATCAAGAAATATAGTTTTCCGTATAGATGCATAGACCTGTGGAATAGACTGGACAAAGAGATCGTCCAGTCTAACCACTTAACCGCGGGTCGTCACTTTCGTGACGGTCGGTGGCAATGGATCCAACCACGGTGCGTGACTTTGGTGCCTCTGTGTTGTTTTGAATTCACCGGGGCTTTCAAGATTTAAATACAGTAAGACCTCACTATAACGGACTAACTGGGGCTCAGGCAAGTCTGAAATATGCAATTTTCCAATAAAAGCGATATAGAGACTTACCCCTGCTAATATGGACTTTTTCCGATATATCAGACATTAGTCCAGATTGCTCAGTGGTTTTCACCACCAATTGCAGTATTGTACTGTGTTATACCTTCACTACATTAATCAAATGGTATAATAATACTGTACTGTGCACTGAAAAACATGTCTTTTACTTGTCTTATTGTGATGAACATAGCTGAAGTTGTCAGGCAGTCCGGACTGCCTTCTGGCTATATCGGACTTTTTCCTATATATAGGAGTTTAGTCCGGTAGCTCCTCGAGTCCGATAAAAGCGAATTTCGGTCTACTGAAGTCTGTTATATCGAGGTTTTACTGTATGTATAAGAAAGTCAGGGAGAAGCCTGAGTGATATTTATATTCACCTGGACAAATTATTATCTATTGTCTTTATTTCCAACAACCTATTTCATAGCGTATACATTAGCAGCTGACATTTTCAACCCTTTTATACCCAGAACTGTCTGCTTGCATCCCTCCACCTCTACGATGGGCACGTAGTACCCGTCTAGCAACAAACTCTCATCCCTTTTCTGTCCAACTCTCTAATGCAGAAGTTAACCGTTACTCCCAGTCCTTCATTTATGCAACTGGTCAACTCTGGAACTGTCTCCCTCTGTCTGTATTCCCTACTTCCTATGATCTCCAGTCATTCAAACGCAGTGTGTCCAGGCATCTCGAAATGAATGGATCTTGAATTTGGCTCTCTTTTGTATTGTTTTTGCTTTTTCTTGGAAGGAACAGTATGCGGGCTCTGGCCTTTGGTTCCTTCTTCCTTGCATTTAAAAAAAAAAAAAAAAAAGATACATCATTCACTTCAATGTCGTCCTTCAAGGTGGAATCACGTCTCCGTCGCGCCCCTCCATTTCCGCCATTTTGGCCATGTGACCTTTACCCCTACAAAACATCGTGTGGAAAGCGGTAAATGACTGTAGATATATATAATTGTAATAAAGTACTAGGAATGTAAAGTGTTAGTGCTTATATGAATAAGATATGACTGAATACGAGCTGCGAACTAGCGCAATTGGGAGGCACTTATTTTAAATTGCTTTCACAGTGTTTTTTTTGTGGGAGTATGGATACTTGTAAATAATTGAGTAGTGTTTCTAGTGATAATATCAGTCATTGGTATTCATATTGCGGGCTGTCGGGAAGTGTAAATTGGAGACTTCGTTACCCAACTTCAGAATTCTCCAGAAGTCCTACGGTAGTCGATGAAGGCTAAACAAACATCCCAGGAGAAAACTGAAGGTATGTGTCATATGCATATGTAATTATAATATTGTAGGGCTAATAACTGACTTTTGGTGAATATTTTTAAAAAGTCAGTCGGAGCACAAATTACCCGCAGCGGGAAGTGCCTGAACCGCATCCGTCAACCTCGCGGTTTAGGGGTTAAAAACTTAAACGAGTTTAAAGCAAAATTTGACTTACTGAGGAAAAGAGACAGGACCCCACGAGCATAGCTCATTTCCTGTATATCACAATTAGGTAAATACACACACACAGGTATATATATATATATATTTATATATATATATATATATGTATATATAGATATAGATATAGATATAGATATATGTACAGTATTTACCTAATTGTGATATACAGGAAATGAGCTATGCTCGTGAGGTCCCGTCTCTATTTCTCGATGAGTCAAATTTTGCCTTAAACTCGTTTAAGTTTTTAGACTGGACGATCTCTTTGTCCAGGCTATTCCACAGGTCTATGCATCTATAAGGAAAGCTATATTTCTTGATGTCCTTCGAGCAGCTTGGCTTCTATAGTTTCATACTGTGTCCTCTTCTTACCCTCTCATCCCACACAAACAGAGTTTCTTTGTCAATTTTATCTACTCCTATCATGGTCCCGAACACTGCAATCATGTCGCCCCTCTCTCTCCTTTCCTCTAGGGAAGGAAATCCAGCCCTTCCAGCCTCTCTCTGGACGACAAATCTGCCAGACTGGGGACCATCTTGGTTGCTGTTCTTTGTATTCTCTCAATCTTGGTTATATCTTTTTTTTTTGTGTGGGAACCACACTACTGCAGCATATTCTAACCTGGGGCGGATCATGGCCACTATCAATTTTTTCATCATCTCCTCATCCATGTAATGAAATGCCACTCTTATATTGGTCAAGACTTTATATGTCTCTCTAGCTATCTTATTTATGTGCATGTGGATTTCATTTCCCACATCCGGGTCCAATAATGTATCCTATCCAGATCATCCTGTAGCATTTTACAGTCCTCTTCAACCTCTACCTTTCTCAAGATCTTTGCATCATCAGCAGACAGGCTTGCGTAACTGTTCACTCCATCTACCATATCATTTACGTAAATCAGGAACATTACTGGTGCCAACACCGAGCCCTGTGGGACACCACTTGCTACTTCCCTCCATCCTGATGTCCTGTCCTTTATTACTGTCCTCATTTGTCTGTCACTCAAAAAGTCTCTCATCCATTCCAGAGGCTTCCCTTCAGTCCTCCGATATGCTCTAATTTCCATATTAGTCTCTTGTGAGGTACCTTGTCGAAGGCCTTCTCCAGATCTAAGTACAGTACACACAATCCACCCAACCGTCTCTCTCCTGTAGCATATCAGTCGCCCTTGAGTAAAAGCTCAACAATTTGGAAACACATGACCTTCCACTTCTGAAGCCAAATTGACTTTCAGTCAAAATATTCATCTCTTCCAGATACTTTATCCATCTATATTTCAGGATTCTGTCACACAATTTCACAACCATGCTGGTTAGGGACACTGGTCTATATATAATTCAAGGGTTCTTCCTTGTTTCCTCCCTTATTGATTGGTACCACATTTGCCCTCTTCCATTCTCGAGGCACTTTCCCCTCTTCCAAGGAGCACACAATTAAATTGTGAATCTTATCCGCCAGTTGTTCTCTGCATTCCTTCAGTACCCAATTAGAGATTCCATCCGGTGCTGGGGCTTTCCTTACATCTTGAGTTTCCAGTAATTTATACACTTCCTGCACTTCCACTTTTATATCTTTAACACTACATTTCTAATCACTCCCTCCCCCTCCACAAGCTCCCTTTCCTTAGTGAAAACCGATTGGAAACAGTTGTTCATTATTTCAGCTTGCATTATTGCATCCTTGTAGACCTCTCCTTACTTTCAGTTTGGTGATTCCTTCCCTTTGCTTCAATTTGCCATTAACAAATCTATAAAACAATTTGGGTTCATCCTTACATTTGTCAATTATACCTTTTTCAAAGTTCCTTGCTTCCTCTCTACGTATTCTTGTATATTCATTTCTAGTTCTTTTATATTCTTCCTTTGTTCTGTTATTACCTCTCTTTTTCCATTTGTTCCATGCCATGTCCCTCTCTTTTTTTGCCATCATACACCTTCTATTAAACCACTCCTTTTTCCTGTTTTCTTTCCCACTTGCTCTTGGCACATATTTTTCCACTCCCAAATTGTAGAGGTCTAAGAAGATATCCCACTTCCTCTGTATCTCTCTTGTTTCTCTGAATTTTCTCCAATCTGCATTTTCGAAAAATTTTCTCAATTCTTCAAAGTTTGTTTTCCCAAAGTTGTATCTTCCTTGCCCATAAAGCTCATCTCTTGACACCACGTTCCCTATTATCATCTGGAACTCAGTGACCACATGATCACTTTTTCCTATAGGACACAGATAATTTAAAGATTCAGTTACATCAGTTTCTTTTGATAGTAGTAGATCTAATCTTGCTGGTGTGTCATCACCTCTGAATCGTGTCTCTTCTTTGACCCACTGCGTCATTACATTATTCATTGCCACATTTAACAATTTAGTGCCCCACGAATCTTCACTGCCTACTGAGTCCCATTCCTCCCAGATCACCTCTTTACAATTAAAGTCACCCATTAGGATTATATTGTTGCTTTTCTCGATCACTTTCTGTGGATAACTAACCATGTCTGACAACATCTCCTGGTATTCATCGTCATTCCATGCTCTTGTCTCAGGGGGAACATACACCACTGCCATATCTCTCTTACCATTCTCCCCAGTTTCTAATTTCATATTAATCGCTTCGGCCCTGCCCTCTGCCATTTCCACTGTATATACATTTATATTGTCCTTCACTGCTATCATCACTCCTCCTCCCGTTTTTTCTTTTCTGTCTCTTCTCCATAATTTGTATCTCCCATCTCCCATATGAATATCAATATCTTCCTTCAATTTAGTCTCTACAAAGCACATAACATCAGGTTCGTGTACCCTCATAAAATCATTGATTTCTAACCTTGTCGATATTAGTCCATCAGTGTTTGTGTACGCCACTTTCAAACTTTTTTCTTCGTTTTTTATACTCTCTTCTTTCCTTCCCTCCGTCGGTACCATTTTCTCAATTTCTGGTCCATAACTCTCTAATAGATCTCTGTCTTCTCTTCCTCCGTTCACTGTTCGTTTTTTATCTTTGCTTCCTTTACTAACTCCTTTAATTTAGCTCTTTCCTTTTTGTTTCCATCTCTCCTAATCCAAACATTTTTAAACTCCTCTTTATCTGACAATTTCCAAGTTCTACTTATGATTTCATTCACTATTACTTGGGACTTAAACTTTACTTTCAAAGGCCTTGCCCCACCATCCTCGTACTTTCCTAACCTAAACACTTCTTCAGTCTCTTCTTGGGCTTCATTGTTTCCCTCCATAACCAGTGATATTATTTCTTTAGCCTTGCTCAGTTCCTCTTTCTGTCTTTGAGATCTTACTGTCATTCGTTTTTCTTTTATTCCTGAGATTATCACACATTTTTTCTTGTCTGCTACATCCTTGACCAAAGATTCTCTACTTCTTAGTACTCTAACCACTTCCTTCTCCACTTTTTCGTTACTTTGTTGTTCTATGATCTCCTTCAGATTTACATTTCCTTCCTCCTGTATTTTCTTCCACCCCTTATGTTGCTCCTTGATTTCCTGAATGTGCTCATCTTGCCTCCTCGATTTTGATTCATACTCTTCTAGTTTAGTTTTTATTCTGTCCCTTTCTTCTTTCCAACCTCTTATTCTCCCTCTTGAGCTGTTTTATTTCATTTCATGTGGATTCGTTACTCGCCTTTAATTCTGAGACTTCTTTTTCTTGTTCATCACTATTTGTGCTAACTTTTTCCAGTTTACTCTGTAGGACTTTGATCTCTCTCTCCTGTTCTAAGGCTCATAATTGTAACTCTCTAATTACTTCCCATACCTTTTTTAACTCCTGGACATTCCTCTCCGCCGTTTTCTCTACTCCTGCTACTCTTGTTTGTTGCAGCTTATCACTTCCTTTACCTACATTTTCTTCGGGGAAGCCCACAAATTCCCCCTCGCCAGTTGTAAACAGTCTTCCATCTCTCTCCGTCATGATACAACAACCATATGGAAACTTTCTTTTTCACTTTGTCTTGTATTTTTAGGGCCGAAACCTACTTTTTTTTTTTTTTTTTTAACTAATATCCGACGGGACCACCACTCACGCATTCAACCACATAATCACAATAGGCTGTCTCCTTTTCTCTGCTAGTTCAGCGATTATTTCCCCTCGATCCAGGAACAGCCCCGTCTCTTTCTCTCTACGACCCATGTGTGTGTATAGATAAAGGGAGAGAGAGTACATGCTTGATTTAACGGAGAGCAATTTATTGGAATGCTCGATGTAGCAGGGGGGGGAATCCATTTTCGTATGTTAGGTATAGCAGAAACAATGCCGCCAAATGTAGCAATTCTGCTATATATCCTGCAAATGCCCGACATTCAGGAGTGGATGGACATTGACACAGGGGATACTGGCTACCACATCAAAAGTGAGGATAAAATCAGCCACCTCTAGTGCTGATGGAGGGTGAATCAGACAGTGAGTATGCCCCTCCAGGCCTGACACAGGTTTGGGGGGGCCATGCAGACCATCAAGTATGGCTTCCTGTGTCAGGCATATTTCTGCAATAACTGCAGGACCCCAATTTGTGGAGGTAAGCCAAAGTTCTCACAGTATTTCATGTGTTAATTACAGTAACAGTAATTTGAAATCTGTGTTAGGGGGTGTACTTAGTGGCTATTTTTATATTATTCTCTATACCTAGCAGAAACCTTAATATAAAGGAACTATTCTTGGCTGAATTAGTCCGTAAAGTCGAACATGTACTGTATACAGTATATCTATCTATCTATCTATATATATATGTATGTATGTATATATATACTGCATATATATATA
>JAGKTI010030433.1:0-12392 GCA_018397915.1 Birgus latro
GAGAGAAGTGAAGCCATTGAGTGTGCAGTGAGATTAGATGGGAAAGAAATGGAGAATGTGAGTGAATTTAAGTACTTGGGCAGTGTGATGAGTAAGGATGGAAGTCTGGAGGTTGAAGTGCTTGAAAGGGTACAGCAGGGAAGGAAGGTTGCTGGTTCGTTGAAAGCAGTGATAAGAAACAGGGAGGTGAGTATGGAAGTGAAAAAGTTGTTACATGACAGTACAGTAAGACCTCACTATAATGGACTAATTGGGGCCCAAGCCAGTCCGAAAAATGCAAAATTCCAATAAAAGGGACATCCGGACTTACCCCTGCTAATCCGGACTTTTTCCGATATATCAGACATTAGTCCGGATTGCATCAGTGGTTTTCACCACCATTGCAGTATTGTACTGTGTTATACCTTCACTACATTAATCAAATGGTATAATAATACTGTACTGTGCACAGAAAAACATGTCTTATACTTGTCTTATTGTGGTGAACATAGCTGAAATGGTCAGGTAGTCCGGACTGCTTTCTGGCTTTATCAGACTTTCTCCGATATACAGTATAGGAGTGTCACTCCTCGAGTCCTATAAAAGCGAATTCCGGTCTACTGAAGTCCGTTATATAGAGGTTTTACTGTATTGTGATACCAACTCTGACATACGGAAGTGAAGCTTGGACCCTGTTGGAAGGACGGAAGTCAAGAGTGAAAGCAGTGGAAATAAGTTATTTGAGAGGAGCATGTGGAGTCACATGGAGAGACAGACTAACAAATGAGGGAAGTGAAGGAGCGCTGTGGTGTGGTTGAGGACGTGATGGGGAGCATTAGGAGAAACACATTAAGGTGGTTTGGGCATGTGGAGAGGATGGAGAGTGAAAGACTGACGAGGAGAGTGTATGTGAGTGAGGTGGAGGGGGCGAGAGGGAGGGGGAGGCTGAGGATGAGATGGAGGGATGGAGTGGAGAGGTATATGAGAGAGGGGGGTGTGAGCTGGGAGCGTGGTAGTGAAATGGCAGGGGACAGAGTGACATGGAGGCGATTTGTTTGTGGCCACCCCGGTCGGGATTGAGGCGTCTGGCAGTAGATAGATAGAATAGATAGACAAGAGTATAATGCTTTTCACACAATAATATAGGCGATATAAGCGTAGTTCCCTCACCAAAAAAACATCAACAAATTGCACCTACCTTGGCGATATTACCACCTCATTACTTCTGTTCATTACTAGCTCTGGTGCCATGTAATCTTTGTCCTTCACATCAGGAATCACTTTCACCTTGAATTTTGTCATCAGAGAGATCGTGGTGCTGTGTGTCTCTACTGGCCAGGTCGCTGCTAACAAGTGAGTTGCAAGAAAATGGCACACACCTCAAGGGGAGGGGGATTGAACAGGGTCAGGCAGTGTTGCCACCTTGCTGGGAGTAGAGAAAGGTCTCCCACATATGCCTACCAAAAATCACCCACGAATCTTGAAAAATGTGCAAACGACAGGCCTAGCAATTGACTGACATATGATGCATGTCGGTGGGTCTCAGCGTGAAAAAAAGTTGGCGTGCATCGTACGTTGGGAGGATGGGGCGGGTTAAACTGTGTGCTACGAGCACAGGATTTGGATCACTTCACCTTCTCACCTCATTGGTATACAGGGTCTGTTCAGAAAGTATCTGACCTTGGGCTTTCAGAAAAATAACAGCTAACCTGTTGAGCTACAACACTAATCCCCCTCAAAGTAGTTCTGACTTGACACATGTAGCCCAGTGTTCTTTCCACTGCCTGAAGCATCATTCAAAGTCAGTTTTTGGTATCTCCTGCAGGTGCTACACCGCATTTGTCATGATCTCTTATCTTGTCTCAAATCGGGAGCCCTTCAGTGGAGTTTTGTGCTTGGGGAATAACCAAATGTGGCACAGAGCCAAATCTGGTGAGCAGGGAGCCTGCCAGACCTGCAGGATTTTGCACTAGGCCAAAAATTCCTGAATCAGCTCAGCAGAAAGGGAAGTTGTCATGGTGCAGCTTCCAATATGTCACTTTCCAAAGGTCTGGTCTCTTCTGCCGAACTGCATCATGAAGACAACGGATAACATCGAGGTAGTGATGTTTGTTGACAGTCTGACTTTTGGTGTGTATCTGTGATGCACAACACCATGCAGTCGAAAAAAACTGTCAACATGCAAGTGCACTTCACCTTGCTGCAGACCTGGCATGATTTTCTTGGCTGAGGAGATCTTGCATGCTTCCACCGTGACGACTGTTATCTGGTTTCTGGGTCGTACCCATACACCCAAGTCTCGTCTCCAGTGATAATGGTTTTCAGAAAGTATGGATTGCGATTTGCACACTCCAACATGTCATGAGCAACATTCATTTGAGAGAAGCAATCATGATGAAAGCGATGAAGCACCTGCAGGAGATACCAAAAACCAACTTTGAAAAATGTTTCAGGCAGTAGAAAGAATGCTGAACTATGTGTGTCAAGTCAGAAGGGGCCTACTTTGAGGGTAATTAGTGTCCTAGCTCAACAGGTTAGCTAATTATTATTATTATTATTATTTTTTTTTTTTAGCCCAAGGCCGGATACTTTCTGAACAGACCTCGTAGCCTGTTGTAATATCTGTGTCCTTATGGGAATGCATAAGATACTGCTGGCTGTGGCTAGTGTTAATTGTGTCATGTCTATTTACCTCTGTATGGATGAATGGATGACTATGTCTTCAAAAGGCATATCAGTTGGTAAGTTTGGATCCATATATTGTAGTGGCAAGCCATGATATGTAGGTATGATACTGGGCCACTAAAAGATTTGGGTAACTGGTTGTGGGCTGTATGTGGAAAGGAATACCATTTTCTGTGGTGGATGCAAACACTGGACACACAAGAGACACAGTGAAGGGAGTGGATGTGTGAAGCTTTCAATGGATTTATGTTGTAGTAGATGTTGATACATAGCCAAACCACTTGATGGTAGACCAACAGGATCTGTGGTGAAAAATATAAATCACTGTGGAATGTGAACAAATTCTTCTATCTCTCTGTTGTCACTGATGTAAGGGGTGGCTCTAAGCAGTGTCACTGCAAGGATGCCTTGTAGCTGGAAAAAGTTGAGATAACTGCTACCTATTCTGACATCTTGAGTGCTATCAATGTTCACAAACAAGAAACTCTTTGGTACTCTATGTTGGGAGTGTCATAAGTGCAGCAGTGAAACAAGGGGTGTAGAAGGGGAGAATAAATGGAAACAGGAATGAAACAACAATAGAATGGTCCTGGAAATAGAATATTCTCAGTAGATCTGAGAAGCCAGCTGGGAATGGAAAGCATCAGAAAAGATACAGAAAGGAGCCTGAGATGGCTTGGACATGTCGAAAGAATGAACCAGGGAAATCAGATGACAAAGTGCAGAAATACACAGACACCAAGCTGTTAACAGAGACATAGCGTGAGGAAGATGTGGGACAAGGTAGTACTGTGTGTTGACCTCACATTATTAGGTGTTACTAGAAAGCTGGCACAGAACAGAACAAACAGATTGAGGATATCCTATCAGGTGAAACTGCTTTTCTTTTCTTTTTTTAACAGAGGAAGGAAAAATAAATGAATAAAAAAAAACAATCCATATACCAGATTACTGGTGTCCTCCATTCATGAAATATCTGCAACAGTTGGACTTGAACAGCAGTAGGTTGAAGTTTAGAGGGAAACAACTCTGGGGAAGTGAGTTCGAGAGAGATGCAGTTCGGGGAATGAATGAATTCTGATAGCCAGAAGTTTTACAATATGGCTGTACAGTATGACAGTCCAGTCATGAGCGCTGCCAGATGCCCATGTATCACGGGGGAAGACATGGGGAGGTGGCACAATGGATGCAACCTTGTCTGAGCATTTGCCTTAAAAATATCTGTAAAATAGTGCAAGGGTGGCAACATTCCTTCTTACTTGTAGGGGAGGTAGTTTATTATAATAACAGGGTTATTAACAATTCCAACAGCTTTGTTCTGAATTTTGTCTAGTTGTTTTAATGCAACCTCTCCACACATCCATTCCACAAGGGTGAGCAATATTCAAGCTGAGAGCACACATGACTCTTAGGCGTATGTCCCACTGTCAGGAACTTTCCCACGACATGTCACGATCTTCATGTCTTCATGTGTTGCCACATGTTGTCATGAGTAACGTGGCGTGACTTAGCGATGACATAGCGCTGACTTGGAGATCTTGGTCATTCTTCACGGTTCTTGGCGCGCTACGACAATTTTTGGTGTTCAAAAATTGTCGGCATGGACGCCGACAAGGAGGAGAACGTGACATGTCGTGACGGTGCGTCATTTGTCTTAACAGTGACTCGGCATGTCTTATTGTGTCTTACCTTGTTGTAGCTTGTCATTATTTTGTGACTTGAAGTGTCGTAGCAATAACTTGGATATTGGATCCCGAAGACCCGCTACGACACACGAAGTTATACCCATGACAGGCAAAGTTATACCTAAGACACACTACAACAACTTACGACATGGTACGTGGCGATGTCTTGGCGTGACGTGGAGTCAAAAGTGACCGTTATTTTTTAACTAAGAGATGAGCGTAGTGTGTCGTCAGATTAACGTGACGCTTCTGTAGGTGTTGTGGGATGTCATAGCAATGTTTTTGTGTGCCTTAGCACTAATGTGACTGTGTCGTGAAATGGCCATTTAGGCCTACCGTTTGAGGTATGATCGTGGCATTTTACCAAGATCATACCTCGAGGGTAAGATCGTGGTGATCGGGGCCGTTCTCAAAGATGAACTTGAATATGGGACACAGGCCTTATAAATTATAGCTAACTGGTCATCAGTGAAGAAGTTACGGACTCTGTACAATAATCCAAGTTTCTTTGAGGCAGTTTAAGCAAGTGATCTGACATGAGAGGTCCAGCTGAGAGCATTGTTAAGTGAGACATGGAGAATTTCAATGCTTTTAGAGATGGGAATACTGGTAGCACTGAAGGTAATATATGAATCTGGCAATATCTGTCTATTAGTAAATTGTAGTAATCCCTCCACTATCCCACGTAATAGAGCCAAAGGCATGTCCGGACAGTGGTCTTGTCCGGATAGTGGCCCTGAAGCTCCAGCAAAGGTCATTCATGACCCTAACCTAACCTAACCTAAATCAGAAAAATACCTTCCTACCTCCCTACTGGACATGCATAGCACTTATTTAAGTCCCCTTTCACATAAATAATGCACACAAAGCATGAATTAATTGAATTTTAACCAAAAAATGATGATTTAGAGATGAGTAAGGCATAGGTTCTCAGAACTTGCCACCATAGTGTAAGTATCGGACATGGAAATCATCTTTTCTCACATTTTATGCACCAAATTATTGAATACAAAGCATCAAATACAGTAAATGATGTAAACTGTTACCAGAAAAATGGTTAGGTTAGGTTAGGTTAGGTTAGGTTAGGTTAGGACCGGACATGAAATTCACTGGCATTCACCTTTTTCGCAGCTAGTGCACTAAAATAATGAACACAAAGCATGAATTCATTTAAATTTAACCCAAAAGAATGAATTTGAGGTAAGTTAGGCACAGCTATTCACTGAGTTGGCAGCTTTGTTTAGGTACCGGACAAGAAAATCAATGGCATTCACCTTTTTCACAGCTGGTGCACTTCAATACTAGTGGTAACCATGCATGAAAAAATAAAATTANAAAGCAGGAAATTATGATTAACATTTATGGGAATTTTTTACCACTTTACAGCATGCTGAAAACAGGTTAGACTTGAAAATCATTATGGAAATCACCTTTCACACAAACGAAAGGCATTCACCTTTTTCATAGCTTGTGCACTTCAAACCATGCATGAAAAAAATTAAACTGAAAGCAGGAAATTATGATTAACATTTATGGGAATTTTTTTACAGCATGCTGAAAACAGGTTCGTTTCGTTTCGTTTCGTTTTGTTTCGTTTTGAAGGCTCCAACATGCTTGCATGTGTCGGCCTTGGTCACCTAATGGCAGCTCTCCACGCTGCTCGATCTCTGGCAGCCTCCCTATTCAGTCCCTTAACCCTTAAGTCACATTTAATGACCTCGTCCCATGTCTTTCTCGGTCTACCCCTCCCAACCCCTCCCCCAATATTAACACTTCTCGCCCTCTGTACCCAATTATCGTTATGGAAATCATCTTTCACACAGTCTATGCATGAGTTTAATGATATGGGAAGAACAAAACAAGGAATTTTGATGAAGTTAGGGTACTTACGAGAATGATGCCGCCATCCTGATGTATAACCCGCTCGGTCACCTCAGACTCTGACAGTAAGACCTTGCACCTGACACACCTGAGCACTTCCGCTGCACTTTACACTCACCAGCACTTCTCACCAGCACTTTCCACAACGTTTCCTTTCGCATACCTTGCATCACATCACTTCACTGCACTGTACATAACAGTAAATTCTCGTGTGGTCTAGTGACGAGTCCTTGAAGTCTGGGGTGTCCTTTAGGCTTGCGAAATTCTCTGCAGCAGCTTTCAGCTCCGTTCCACGTACCGTCACACCAGCAGCACCTTGTTGTCGATACCAGATGAGCATGGAACGGTCAATGTCTGCATACTTAAGAGTAAACATCATCTTCCTCTCCACGTTTCGTGGCCATCATCACACACACAATAAAGAAGGTGCAGAGCAGCATCAAGTCCTGCAGGAGATAGGGAATCACCACAAAACCAAGCACTTCAGCAGCCATGTTGATAGTTGTGTTGACGAGCCAGGAGCTGAGTGGGAAATGAGACCGTGAGAGAGGTAGGATGTGTGAAAACACAGCTGTTCGGCGCGTGAGGAAAATTCAAGCTGAAGTGGTCCCAAAAAATCGATTTTTTTTTCCAGATTTTTTCTAATTGGGGGCATTTTGAGGGTCGGACAGCCTACGATGTCCGAATAGTGATGTATCCGGATAGTGGATGTCCGGATAGTAGGGAGATTACTGTATTTGGTTTTACTAGTGTTAAATGAGACAAGGCTGTTTTGTCCCCATTCACTGATCATACACAAGTCTTGATTTATGGAGATGGCTGTACTGAGGTGAGAATTAGAGATATTAGACTTTGTAAATGGGTGTCTCAGAGTGAATGAACTTCATGAAGTGTTGAGTCATCTGCATATGAATGGATGGAATTGTGGGTGACAGATAAGAGATCATTAATATGAACCAGGAACAAGGTTGGCACCAGAACTGATCCCTGTGGCACACCGGCACTAACTGAGTGGAAATTGGAATATTAATCATCTACGTTTATTTTTCTGTCGCTAAGACATGAGGCACGCAGAGGAACAAAAAACGTTAGTCCATAGCAAGAGAGCTTAGACAGCAGGAAATGGTGCCATACTCTGTCAAAAACTTTAGAAATATCAAGGACTACTGCATGAGTTTCTCCACGTAAGTCGATTGACTGATGGATGGTATGAGTCAGGAGATTGAGTATGTCAATGGCGGATCTTTGTGGCAAAAATAATATTGTCTATCACTAATTAAGTTGTTGGATTCAAGGTGTTTAACTATGTGCTTATTGATTAAAATTTCAAATACTTTACCAACAGAACATGTGAAAGCTATTGGTTTGTAATCAGAGGGGTCAGAGGAACTTCCTTTCTTTGGAATTAGGTGGATATTGGCTTCATTCCATGAATTAGGGAATGAAGAAGTACGTATACATAATCTGAATAATTCAGCTAGAACGGGGGCAGGTTCTGGGGAACACTTTTTCAAAACAATTGGAGGAATTCCATCTGGGCCTGGAGATTTGTTGGTATGTAAATTGTCTAGGATGGATTTTACGTATCTTGTCTGTATTTTAAGTGGAACAATTTTGGGAGAGTCAAGTTCTAGTACTGGGGCGTTCTGGCTGACTTCCTCTATGGTAGAATTTCTGGCTAATGTACTGGCAAAGATATCTGCTATCCCACACAGGTTATTTGCAATGCTGCCATCTGAAGATTTTAGTGGGAGAATGGATGATGACTTGTTATAGATATTACTGAAAGAATTAAGAGCTGACCAGAATATTCTATTGTCATTAGGGTTGTTAAGTAGTTTTTATGCTTGATTATGAAGAAGGTTTGATTCGGCAAGGTTTATTACAGCTTTTGCATGGTTTCAAGCAATTTTAAATTGACAGTGTGATTCAGATGTTTTTGATTTTAAGTAAGAGTTATATACTAATGACTTTTGGGCTGTTGCTCTGGCACAGCTGTTATACTAATGACTTTTGGGCTGTTGCTTTGGCACAGCTGTTATCAAACCATTTTGGAGAGTTCGATCTTTTAGTGAATAAATCAATACCAGCTAGTTTAAATCACTGTGGGACTGGGTAAAATTGGCATCACTAGAGAAGAAAGCCTGCCATGGAATGTCAGCAAGATAATTTCTAAATCCATTCCAGTTTGCCCTGTCAAAGTGCCATCGGGTCACCCTGACAGGTTCAGAATGTGGAGGTTTGGGGGGACTAACTAATGAGGGTTTGATGAGATTGTGGTCAGAGGATCGAAGTGGTGACAGTACCTCTATCCTGTATTGATCTGGATTATTTGTCAGGAATAGAACCAAGAGATGGGCATTATGGTCAGGATTATCTGGTATTCTGGTTGGTTGCTGTACCAGCTGCATGAGATTAAACGATTCCACAAACAGCTTGCACTCTAGACCGGCATTGTCAGTCCTGGCGGAATGCAAAAGCCATCATGTACATTAAAATCACCCAAAATGGTAATTTCGGTGCTAAGGGCAAGGTTAAGGTTACTCATCTGTGTGGATATGGAGTTGAATACACTGGGTTCTGAAGAAGTATTGGGGGAGCGACAGACTACACATATTTGGTAATCTATCTATCTATCTATTGCTTGACGCCATAATCCCGTAAGGGGTGGCCATTTGACTTTGAGTTATTTGTTTTACAGGGAGGGGCACTAACCCTCCACCAACCCACTTGTTGACACGTAGGGAGCACGTATGGTTTGGTTATATGGTTACCACCAAGCACTGTAAATGGTTTCCTGGCTTACAGGAAACCATTTGGCTTGTCAATCAATGTAAAGCCACCTGTAGAGGAAAGAAAAGCAATAGGAAGTGACAGGAAAGATGGAAGAAATAGGAAGAGAGGAGGGCAGGCACAGAAAAAGAATGATAAAGGTTAAGAAAGAAGTAGGCAGCACTACATCAAGTGAGTGGATGATGGTTGCCACCACCTACCACCAATATATTTAGATAATTTAGTTTATACAGTGAGTACTCAAAATTGGATGAAGTGAAGTTTAAAACAGTGTCAACTGCATATTGAGATTTGATATAACAACAGGTGCCGCCTTTGTTACGGAAGTTTGTGAGGAGATGGTAACCAGCAAAACAAAACGGGGATATTTCGGTGGAGAGTGAGATTTGTAGTTCTGTGAGGAAAAGGGCCAGAGGGGATATGAACTGTAGGAAAAAATGAACTGAATTTAGATTGGTGCTAAGACCATGGTTACTGGTAAAGAATAAGGCCGCACCTTCAGTTCTCCGCTGACGAGCATGACTGGAAATTGCAACAGTCGCTGCCGGCACAGACACTTCATGGCGACCAGGAGGACCCTGTGCCGCCAGCCCTACCCTGCCGGTGGTGGCAATCCGAGGTACCACCTCGTTTGATAGTAATAATGCAGCGCCCATTGCTAAAGGATGTGTGAATAAGAGGTGTGTTATCTTATGTGCATGTAGTGTGGTGTAGACAGTTGAAGGTAAAGGTATTAAGAGAGTATGTTGCCTACTCTCTGTGTAAATGAAGCACTGAAAATGTTGCAAAGGGAGATGATCAGGATCAAGTCCTGAGGGCTGGTGAAATGGGAATTCCAGTTCTCCCTATCACCAGTTTGCCATCCACCTTGGGAGTACTGCCCTGTTCGACTGGTGCTACAGTTTGACTCGCACTACATGAAAACAAAAGCACAAAAAAATTATGATGAAAATTAATAAAGTGGCAGCCAGGCACAAAAATTGGTTAAAACATTAACTTTACTATAATGGATTGAAGAAACTGAGTTACATGGTTTCAGGATGCTTAGTTAACACATTAGCTGTATAAACTGATGGTCTACTGTACTGTGCTATGATGATCCTTCAATATGGCCTATGAGTAATCCTTGAAGAGAAAGCAAGAAAACAACAGTGCAAAGAAATTTATACCTGAGATTGTACACTCAGTTGACTCTCCAGGCTTGTCTTTTCATTTTTCATTTGAGCAATTTGGTTCTCAAGGCTCTTCATCTCTGTTTTCAATCTGGCTGTGTTTTGTTCCCATTCCGCTCGCTCCTTCTCAAAATCCTTCACCAGAATATTCAACTGAAAAATATGAAAAAAATAATGACCTACAGACAACAAATATATCTATCTATCTATCTATATACCTAGGCTGCTTCCCCCAAGAAAAGGGAGGTAGCCGAGACAGGTCAACACACTACCAATTTACTCATCCACTCATACACATTCATTCGCATCTTAGCCCCAAAGGGGAGAAGGGACAGATCCTCACCGCACCACACCGCACGAGGGTCAACCACGCAGTGCAGTCAGTGACATCCGCAGCAGGGCCCGACAGCAAAGCTGGTTTAGCCCTGCCACATCATAATGGATCCAGCCCCTTACCTGCACCTGACCTGATCAGCTGATCAGACAAAATGCAGGAGAATATCCTCTCAGGGCTGCGTCGTCATTTATTCATTCACAATTTCTCTCCATTCATTTCTATCACGCACAGCCACTCTTCCTTGCTCAACAGACAACCCTCTCGCATCCAACGCTCTCTTCACACTGTCCATCCATCCTATTCGTGGTCTTCCTCTCAGCCTTACGCCTCTCACATCAGATCTAGTTATCTTTTTCACCAATCGCTCATCATCCATTCTCTCCATATGCCCAAACCATCGCAATACCCTCTGTTCAACTCGATCAGCCATCTCCCGAACAATTCCAGTTCTCCTTCGCACTTCATCATTTCTCACTCGATCCATACGCGTCACTCCACACATACTCCTCAGACACCTCATCTCCATTACATTCAAACTTTTCCTCTCTGCTACACCCATATTCCATGTTTCAGCCCCATATAATGCAGTCGGTACCACAACACCCTCATACAGCCTTCTCTTTACATCCATTCTGAGTGAACGACATCCAAACACTTTTTTCATTCCTCCTAGCACCTTTCCAACTTCATTCATTCTAAACTTCACTTCTGCATCTATTCTTCCATCCGCAACAACATGTGACCCTAAGTACTTAAAACACTCAACCTCCTCAAGCAACTCACCATTCAAAACTATAATCATCCTCCTACCATCTATCAACCTCGTACACTTCATCACTTTACTCTTATTCTCATTTATTTTCAGTTTCCTCCTTTCACACGCCCTTCCAAACTCCTCTACCAACTGTCTCAATCTCTCCACTGAATCAGCCACCAGTGCAGTATCATCCGCAAACAGCAGCTGCTTCAGATTCCACTCTCTACCATCATTCACCAGACTCAGTCCTCCATCTAACACTCTTGCATTCACCTCCCTTACAACACCATCCATATAAATATTAAACAACCAAGGCGACATCACACATCCCTGTCGCAGCCCCACTCTCACGGGAAACCAATCACTCACAGTATTTCCCACTCTTACACACGCTCTACTATTTACATAAAAACTTTTCACTCCTTTTAGTAACCTGCCATCAAGCCCATTCAATCTTAAAACATTCCACAAAGCCTCCCTATCAATTCTATCATATGCTTTCTCTAAATCCATGAATGCCCAAAACACATCCTTACCTTTCGCTAAATACTTTTCACACACCTGTCTCACAGCAAACACCTGATCCACACATCCCCTCCCTCTCCTAAAGCCACACTGCTCATCACCAATCACTCCCTCTGTACCCTCTCTAACTCTCTTAATTAACACTCTACCATACACCTTACCTACCACACTCAACAGACTTATACCTCTAAAACTAGTACATTCATACTTATCACCCTTACCTTTATATAATGGGACCACACAAGCACTTGCCCAGTCAATTGGCACCATACCTTGCACAAAGCACACATTCAACAATCTTACTAACCAGTCAACAATAGTTACTCCACCACATTTCAGGCATTCCACAGCACACCCATCCATACCTGCAGCTTTCCCTGTTTTCATCTGCTTTACTGCCACTTGCACTTCCTCCATCGTAATCAAGGATTCATTCAACTCTCCCAACACATCTATCCCTTGCACCCTTCCATCTGCCACAATCTCAGCCTCCCTTTCCTCCTCTACATTCAACAATCTTTCAAAGTACTCCGCCCATCTCTTCCTTACTGCATCCACCTCAATTAACATCCTTCCAT
>JAGKTI010030434.1:0-12392 GCA_018397915.1 Birgus latro
CTAATGCAAGAAAGCCTTGGTTTAATCACGCTTGTTCTAATGCTGTCCGCAACAAGGAGAGGGCCTATAAGAGGTACCGGAGCCAACCCACCCCTGAATCACACCTTTTATATATTTCTGCCCGGAATCGTGCTAAGTCTGTTCATCGCTCTGCTAAAAACAATTTCATCCGTGCTACATGTTCCCAACTCTCCAACTCGAATTCTTCTCGCTCCTTCTGGCACCTTGCCAAAAACCTTTCTAACAAATTTACCTCATCATCCTTCCCTCCTCTTTTCTACTCTGATGGCTCTGTAGCTATTTCTTCTACTGATAAAGCAGATGTCTTTGCTCAGACTTTCTCCTCCAATTCCACCTTCAACGATTCCGGTGCTATTCCTCCTTCACTTCCCCCCTCTGACTTCCTATTGACTGACATTAAAATTTCTTCAGCTGATGTGTTCTCTGCCATTACTGGCCTCAATACTAAAAAGGCATACGGTCCTGATTGAGTCCCTCCTGTTGTCCTCAAAAACTGTGCTTCTGTGCTTACACCCTGCCTAGGTAAACTCTTTCGCCTTTGTCCCTCAACTTGTACCTTTCCTTCTTGCTGGAAGTTTGCTCTCATTCAGCCAGTCCCAAAGAAGGGTGACCATTCCCAATCCTCTAACTATCGTCCAATTGCTTTAACATCCTGTTTATCAAGTTTTCGAGTCAATTCTTAACAGAAAAATTTTAAAGCATCTTTCCTGTCACAACCTTCTTTCTGATCGTCAGTATGGGTTCCGTCAGGGACGCTCCACTGGCGATCTTCTCACCTACCTTTCAGACTCTTGGTCATCCTCCTTTCGGAACTTTGGCGAAAGCTTTGTCATTGCACTTGACATCTCAAAGGCTTTCGATCGAGTCTGGCATAAATCTTTAATTTCCAAACTGCCCTCCTACGGTTTCTATCCTTCTATCTGTGCCTTCATCTCTAGCTTCCTTTCTGGTCGTTCTATAGCCGCTGTTGTAGACGGCCATCGTTCCTCTCCTAGACCTATCAACAGTGGTGTTCCTCAGGGTTCAGTCCTATCACCTACTCTCTTCCTTTTATTCGTCAATGACCTTCTAAGCTGTACATCTAACCCAATCCACTCATATGCTGATGATTCCACCCTTCACCTTTCCATTCGGTTCCTGCAACGTCCATCTCAGCAGTTACTTCAACAAAAAAGGGATGAGGCTATGGCACACCTAATGTCTGATTTGGCTCGTATCTCTGATTGGGGTAAAAATAATCTTGTTATTTTCAATGCTTCAAAAACTCAGTTCTTACACATATCAACCCGACAAAATCTTCCTCAGGATTACCCACTAATGTTTAATAATGGACAGTTATGTCCTGCATCATCCTTGAACATGCTTGGGGTTCCATTCTCTCAGGATTTGTCTTGGAAAGAGCATATTACATCTCTTGTGAAATCTGCTTCCAAGAGATTAGGTGTGCTAAGCCGATTCCGTACTTTCTTTACCACTGCACAGTTGTTGACCTTGTACGCCCGTGTATGGAGTACAACTCTCATGTGTGGGGATATGCAGCTCTTATCAATAGGGTGGAGTCAAAGGCTTTTCGTCTCATTAACTCTCCTCCTCTTACTGATTCCCTTCAACCATTGTCTCTTCGTCGCACTGTTGCATCTTTATCTCTCTTCTATCGCTACTTCAATGGTCACTGTTCCTCTGAACTGTCTGCTTGCATCCCTCCACCTCTACGACGGGCACGTAGTACCCGTCTAGCAACAAACTCTCATCCCTTTTCTGTCCAACTCTCTAATGCAAGAGTTGACCGTTACTCCCAGTCTTTCATTTATGCAACTGGTCAACTCTGGAACTGTCTTCCTCTGTCTGTATTTCCTACTTCCTATGATCTCCAGTCTTTCAAACGCAGTGTGTCCAGGCATCTCGAATTGAACGGATCTTGAATTTGGCTCTCTTTTGTACTGTTTTTGCTTTTTCTTGGAAGGAACAGTATGCAGGCCCGTGGCCTTTGGTTCCTTCTTCCTTGCATTAAAAAAAAAAAAAGATGGATGATGATATGCAACTCTGTCCAAATGTCACATTAATTCAAACGTTTATTAATCCAGCCAAGAAAGAGGAGTTGAACAGGCTTACGGACTTTGCATTTAACTGTACACTGTGTTGCTGCTGGTATACCCGGGCGGCTGCTCTGCCTGCTTATAAAAGCATTCTTTATCTGCTTCCCTCATCCCGAATGGAGGAGGATGGACTGCAGGAGGGCTGTAACGTAAGCCTAGAGTCGATCGGGTGCACGATTCAAACAAACCTGAGGCAACAACAACATCATCATCAATATCAGCATCAGCATCATCAACAACATCAAAATCATTATCAACATCATCATCATGAACATGAGCATCATAAACTTAGCCATCAGCAACAACAACAGCTAACTTGACATAGTTGGTCCTAAAAATGGCCTGAAGTTATCCCCCCCTCAAAACATAAGGTTAATATCTTGAAGCTGATGATGCCTTTTTTTTTCATTTAATTCTTGCTGCACACAAGCGATTTCATTCAGCTTGGGAAATATCCCTCGTACTGAGGGTTTGATGAGGGATGTATTTAACCCATCCAGTTCACGAATCCTCCCTAAATTAAATAAAATCGTATGTAATGGGCGCGTTCACAAACTCAGGAGTTGCTAGTGATTGCCGGGTAACTTAATTAGGAAGGTCAACTATTCCCGACCCGCACAACCATATATTTTCTAAAATCCCTTCCATTATATATGGTGATGAAGAGTACATAAATTCTTCAATACTGTAATCAGTGGATATTATACCAGTTTTCCGTACATGATTTATTAGCCCTTTGAGATTTTCAGCCTTCCACCAATCGTGTATGTGCCAGATTCAGCTTGATGTACATAGAGCATCCATCGTGTTGGGATATTTGTACTTACTCGGCCGCTGTACACTAACTTTTTATGGCAGACTAATGAATGTGGTACCGTTTTAACCCGTCACGTCCCGACCGATTTCCAACCTATGATACCACAAAATCCCGAGCATTTTTTGAAAAAAAAAAAAATCATTGGCAAAAACATTCGGTTTTGGTGAGAAACAACGAAAATTCAGAGAGAAATCATGACCATGTGCTTAAAACTGTTGATACAGGTGTCATGCAACATTATGTTTTCCTTCTTTTTCAGGGTACCTGGCTAAAGAAAACGAACTATGGAAGGGTTCACTAATTCAAGCCACTTTCAATTACGTAGTTATTTATGTATTTGGTACGAATTTATGGGTAGTAACAGACTATATTGGTTTTAACACATTTATATAGGCAATAGAAGCATTGTTCAGTCACCAAACACATCCATATATGGCACCTTCCTTTATGACATTACCACCTCATCACTTCTGTTTGTTTCTTGCTCTAGCTTCTTTATTTCTTTGTCCTTCACCTCAGAAATCACTTTCACCGTGAATTTCGTCACTGGAGAGACCGTGGGGCAACAAAACTTTACTGGCCAGCTTACTGCTAACAGGTGAATTGCCCAGTGTGGGGGGAGGAGGGAGGGGGGGTTAGGTGGGGCCATGCAGTATCCCTGCTTCACAGCGGGTAGAGGAAGGTCTCCTACATACGCCTACCAAAAATCACCCATGAAACTTGAAAATTGTGCAAATTATGACCCTTGCAATTGCACGACGTACCCATACGTCGATGGATGTAGCTGAGACAAAACATCGTGACGCACCCATACGTCGATGGGATTCCTCGGGTTAAAGCTGAATAGTTGCTCTTTATCGTAGTATGGTTTAAAAAGGTAAATACGATAGCTAAAAGGTCAATAGGACTAGTAGAATTGAGCCGAGAAAGAAAAATCGCTCACCCTTCTGTAGAAAAATATTTGTACAAAAATGAGTGTTAGAGATAATTGGAATCTGATAGCACCATGTGAATCTACAGTAAATTCCCTTTCTATTGACATATAGTTTATAAAAATTTATGTTAGTTTTCACAGAGAAAAGCGAAAGCTCTCACTGTCATGCTGGCAAATATTCATACTGGTAATACTGATATTATTCATGATAAAAACCTACTTATTGTGCATATCTATCTGATGTACTCATCACTGTTGAAGCAAATAGTTGGAAAAGAATAAACAGGATTGTGTATGCCAGATAGGATATGGAAAACATGCAAAAAATATATATTGTTTCATATGACTCGAATTCTAGTCATCAGAATCTCAACTGTTGGATTTATGATGACTCGAAAACGCGTCATCGGAATCTTAAAGGGTTAAGTATAATACAGTACTGCAAAACAGTCACTAGAATGCATAAAACGACAAGTATCCCTCAGCATTCATCACATAATATTAGAAGCCTCGCTGCATGCTTAATTTGAAATGCTTATCATTTAGATAACAAAGAGATTCATGTTTCATCTGGCACATGCTGAAGACAGTATACCGACTATATGTTATGAAAAAGGCTCAATTTATGAAGCCGAAATCATGTGAAGACGAAGCCGCTGACCGAAATCCCAAGTACCGATGTTTCCAGGAAGACGACAGCAAAACATACCATTGTCGATGAACAAGTATGTTGGGGAGGTCCCGACTGAGCTCTTGAATATCGTGAATATCTATTCGTACAGCAAAATGGGGGATAAAAGGAAAACTTGTGAAGGATGTGTGAAGAAGAGCATCCCAAAAGAGGCCAAAAAATGTAAAGAATACATGGAGCAAGATGCAAACAAACAGGCCCACTGTGGTGTCTGCAGCAGGAGGGTGACAGAGGAGATCAATGGTTTACGCTGTGATGCCTGTAAGGTTTGGTTGCACACAGGCTGCGACAAAGTAAGTGTGGAATTGTACAGAGTACTGCAGACATATGGATCCCTGATGTAGTTTTTCAGAAAGTGTAAGCCACAAGTGAAGGGATGTGTGGAGAAAGTTAGGACCCTAAAGAAAGATGCTTAAACTCAATGATAGAATTAGAGAGCTAGCAGAATCTAGGGCTGAAGAAAAAAAAGATATTGTGAAGGAAGTGATGGAATAGGTATTGGAGAATCTGTCAGAAAGGAAGAAAAAGGAGAAAAAAAATAACATTGTAATTTATAACATGGAGGAGGCAGATAGCGAGAACCCACAGGAAAGAGAACAGGTGGACAATGTTATGTACCAGGATTTGTTCACCAACAGTCTAGGAGTGGAAGATTATCACGTAGAGAAAGTTATAAGGTTAGGGAAAGGAACAGACCCATGCTGGTGGAGCTAAATAATGAAAGACAAAAATGGAACATATCAGGGAGTGTCAAGAAGCTGAAACATGAGCAAGACCCAAGGAAGAAGAAAATAGGCATATCGACTGATATGACAAAAAAGGAAAGAGAAAGAACAAACTGTTAAGGGAGGAACTGAAAAGGAATAGAGATAATGGTGAGAGAGGTGATAAAGCAGGGAAAATTGGTGAGATTCAGACAAGAGGATCAACAAGAATGAAATAAGGAATCTGAGGAGGAAGAAATCTCAGCAGTAGGGAGGAGAAAAGATGTTAAAGACACTATAACATTAAAGCTACTTAATATACAAGGTCTTACTAAAGTGAAACTAGCTGAAGTGGAAAGGTTATTAGAGAATACAAATAACATAATTTTACTCACTGAGACACAGCAGAAAATACATAAAGTTAACATAGCAAATGACATATGCAAGGTGGATAGCATGAGAGAAAGTAATGAAAAAAAAAATAGTGGAGGTCAAATGATTTTGCACAGAAATGTGGATAACATAGAATTAAGACAGCTAAAAACTGTAATTAGTGATCGACTATATGCTAGTCTAAAACCAAAAATACAAAGTACGACTTAAGGGTAATATTAGTGTATTTTGCAGTAGCTGACAGACCAAAGAGTATTTCTATAAAAATTGAAATTTTAAAAATCATTGAAACAATAGAAGGGGAACCAGTTTTCCTTCTAGGAGACCTTAACGGACATGTTGGGTTTATTGGAAGCCAAAACTTAAATGAAAATGGACAAATCATAGATTTAATGGAAAATTTCAACTTTACCATGCTAAATGATAATCCAGAGTGCAATGGGGTCATTACATGGAGGAGATGGGACCAAAAAAGAACAATAGACTATGTTCTAGTGAACAAAAGCGCTCATGATATGTTCAATTGTATGGAAACAGATGAAAAACAAACCATAATTGATGTATCTTATCACAACCTGTAGAAGTTAAGATAAAGGGGCTAAACTCTAGGAAACCAAACTTCAAGAAAGGATTTTTTTTTTTTTTTAATGCTAGGAAGAAGGAACCAAAGGCCGGAGCCTGCAATCGTTCCCTCCAAGAAAAAACAAAAACAATACAAGAGAGAGCCAAATTCAAGATCCGATCATTTCGAGATGCCTGGACACACTGCGTTTAAAAGACTGGAGATCATAGGAAGTAGGAAATACAGACAGAGGAAGACAGTTTCAGAGTTGACCTGTTGCATAAAAAAAGTACTGGGAGTAATGGTTAATTCCTGCATTAGAGAGTTGGACAGAGAAGGGCTGAGAGTTTGCTAGATGGGTGCTACGTGTCTGCTGTAGAGGTGGGGGGATGCAAGCAGACAATTCAGAGGAACAGTGACCATTGAAGTAATGACAGAAAAGAGATAAAGATGCAACAGTGCAGCAAAGAGACAGAGATTGAAGGGAGCCAGTAAGAGGGGGAGAGCTGATGAGACGAAAAGCCTCTCACTCCACACTATTGAGAAGAGCTGTAAGTGGGAAGCCTCCCCACATATGAGAGTTGTACTCTACACAAGGGCGAATAAAACCCATGCATAAACTTGACAACTGTGCAGGGGTAAGGAAGGTACGGAGTCAGCTTAGCACACCTAATCACTTGGATGCAGTTTTTACAAGAGATGTAATATGATCTTTCCAAGATAAATCATGAGTGAATGAAACCCCAAGCAAGTTCAAGGTTGAAGCAGGATTAAGTTGGATATTATTAAACATCAGTGGGTACACCAGTGGAAGATTTTGCCGGGTTGATAGGTGTAAGAACTGAGTCTTTGATGCATTAAAAACAAAAGATTATTTTTACCCCAGTCAAAGATATGAGCCAAGTCAGACATTAGGTTTGCCATAGCCTCATCCCTTGTTTGTTCAAGTAGCTGCTGATATGGACATTGTGGGAACCAAATGGAAAGGTGAAGGATGGAATCATCAGTATATGAGTGGATAGGGTTAGATGTACAGCTTAGGTCATTGACGAATAAAAGGAAGAGACTTGGTGATAGGACAGAACCCTGAGGAATACCACTGTTGATAGAACTAGGAGAAGAGCGATGGCCGTCTACAACTGCAGCTATAGAACAACCAGAAAGGAATCTAGAGATGAAGGCACAGATAGAAGGATAGAAGCCATAAGAGGGCAGTTTGGAAATTAAAGACTTATGCCAGACTCGACTGAAAGCCTTTGAGATGTCAAGTACAATGGCAAAGCTTTCACCAAAGTCCCTAAAGGAGGATGACCAGGAGTCTGAAATGTAGGTGAGAAGATCGCCAGTGGAGCGTCCTTGACGGAACCCACACTTGCGATCAGAAAGAAGGTTGTGACAGGAAAGAACATTTCTCTAGTCACCTCCCTCCCTGCTGAGGAGGGTAACTTTGATGTGGTGGCGAGGCTTGATGCCTGCTGACTTCAACATCTACTCTGGTAGCATGCTAACATTTGTAGGGTACAGCATCTGCAGGCTTCGTAAACCAGGCATCCCCTCTGCATCACTAGTGCAGGAAGTCTGCTCTTGATGTTGCTCATCCCTGCCCATCTTCCATTTTGAGTAGGGTTTTCGCCTCCTCATGTGTTTGCCGTGCATGGCGTCCCATATTCTCAGCATTCCTTCCCTCTCCCTGAGGACTTCCACCTTCACCTGTCCCTTCTTTCTCTCCTTCCTGGTGCCGTGATCTGTAATCCCTTTCCCCTGGACCTCATATTCCTTACCATAACTGCCCCCCTACCACCCATATTCAGTATATATATAAACATAAATATATATATACACTCTATTTTCTAAGATATCTTACTGATTCCGACAGGCAGAGTGATGGTAGAGGGCGGCAGAGGGGAGGAAGTCATGTGTCACCACAATACTGACATGTACACGCCCGCAAAACACCCGTGATATTTCACATTATTATTACTTCTCTCTCTTTCTCTCTCTCTCCCTCTCTCTCTCTCTCTCTCTCGAGAGAGAGAGAGAGAGAGAGATAAGATAGATAGATACACTATTTTCTAAGATATCTTACTGACTGTGAGGGTGGAGGATGGCAAAGGGGAGTAAAACACCCGTGACTTTTCTGAATTTACTAGATCGACTATGGTCGTCACCCGGTGTGAAGAGCATGATTTGCTAGATCGACTATGGTCGTCACGCGGCGTTAAGGGGTTAAAACACGTCCATATCTTATATTACCCAGTAAATGCGGCGCGGGATTTCCATGGAGTTTCATGCCTCTGCCCGGGGGGGGGGAAAGAGAGAGAGATGAAGTTTGTCTGCCTGTATATCTCTCCTTAATAGAAATCAAGGGGTATGGATATAGAACTCTTTTAACAGACCTGACAGGTGTAACTTCTTACAACGAATTTAAACATTTAAAGCTTGTACATTACATAAGTTAAAGTGGATCCTCTGACGGCCATGATAATTCCAGTAATCAGAAGTACTCAAGGCAACATGGTGGAAAGATGGTAGCCATTTACCGATGAATTTCTTACTTCTATAAAAACATTATCATATACAGTGAGTCGGATGGGTATAGCGTCGCAGGGCCGGCTTTTGGAATAGACCATATAGGCGGTCGCCTAGGGTGCCACCATCTGGAGGAGGCCCTCAAAGGAAAAAAAATTATATATAATCTACAATACATAAAAATTCGCTGGTAGGCGTCCTTCCAGATTTTTTGCAATGAGGTGGAGTCAATTTGCCATTGTCTAGTTTATATTATATATACAAAGCACACACACACGCACACACAACACACACACACATGCACACACACAACACACACACACACACACACACACACACACACACACACACACACATTATATCTATCCATCTATCGATAAAATGACCCTAATAATTCGAGTAATACATATTTTGGTTCTGCAGATAAAGAATAATGAAGTAATACAGGTAAATGAAGATAGAATAATTAAAATAAATTGAATCTGACTTGGAATATGTACAATGAGGTGTCTGGTTCATTAACTCTCCAATTAAGAGGTATTTATTTCAGTCCCCAGGTAGGTTAGACTAAAATTAATACAGGAGTGTTACGAGTGTATAGTGATTATGAATAAGTCATATTTTGGGTTATCTTATTCGTGTATAATACTAGGTATTTTGCACCCGCTTGGCAGTTCCTCACAATTTTTAACCTCCCCCCACATCTCTTATCAGCACAATGAAAGTGGGGACTGGGGAATAAGTTACCGTTTAATGGCCGTCACTGACTCCAGAGATGCGAGTGATCGCTTACTAGTTCAATATGCAAGTTGGTCTACCTCTGTTGAGACCAGAAGCCGCATAATTTCTAAAATCTCTCTCGCGATAGTTATTGATACACCGTACTAAATAGCTGTTCGTGATATTATTCTCCAGTAGCTACTCTAATTTCCCATATATTCTTTAGTGCAGTAAATGCAGAAAAATTACTAGAGACTATAAAAGCACACTGGGGTATGACAGGGTTCATCACTTACTCGTATATACAATTTACAGTATAGCCGCAGCATTGGTTGAAACCTAAATTATTTAGTTTTCTATAAAACAATGGTTCCTCCGGAAAATTCTGAAGAAAATCTGCAAAGTTTTTCATATGAAAATTATATATTGCTTAACGCCGAAATCGTCAGGAGACGAGACTGATTTCGCCCCTCCGAATGCTCCAAAGTAATGCACAAAAGGTCCCGCGGGGCACACGACACACGGGGACATGGGATCTTGAGCTTGGTCAATGAAGCTAATATTTTGTATCGAACAATCGTCACATGTTTTTATAGCCCTAATTATTTTAGCTTTGGTGGACAAATACATGAAATGGAGGAGAAACAAAGCTTATTGATATTTATGGAAGGAAAGAATAATATTTGTCCCTAATACAGAGATGGTAGCCTCACCATCATCTTATGCTGCTATATGACTATATAATTTTTACTCTCTCCCTTTCAGTAGTGAGTGAAAATGTTGATATAATTTTTCCCTTTCTTATATTAACACAGAATGCACATAAAGGGGGTTTAACTGACCAACTTTGATGTCAAAAATTAAATAATCTGGTGAAGATAGGCAGTTTTCCTCATTTAGTGACATCGGCCTAGATTGACTGACTGATGCCATCTAGCAAGAAGAGGAAGAAGCTAGATTCTTTATTTTACTTTATAGTGAAAAGGTCCAGGCTCTTAATAAGACCCCTGCTACACACCAACCCCGTCCAAGGATCATATGTGGCCAACCGTACAATGCCTAGTTTCATAGACTTCGAAGATTCTACATGCTGTTCTATATATATATTTTTTCATACGTAGCTTCAATGAGGCCAATAGTTTTTTAAATATAAGTGAACCAAATACAAACTATTGAACTGAACACACTATAAGCCACTTTTCTTTTCGTTACATGTCATATAAATATGCATTGTTATTAGGAGAATCTCACTGACCCGGTTAATTGGGTAAAAACTGCACTATAACTTTTTACAGAGAAAAATACATTATATTCTTTATTTCTTGAATACAAAAAATAAATGTACCACTGTGGTGTCTGAAGCTTGATATCCACGCATTACTGTAGAATAAGTCAGTCATAAGGATAAGGTGATGAGGCACTAATGGTCCGGAAATGTGGTGGACCATGGACCCAAGGTGGTTGGTGGGGGGGGGGGGCAAATCCTAATGTTCCCTAGGGCGCCAAAATGGCGGAAAACATTAAAAAATGGAAGGAAAAACATGTTTAAAATCATACACAAGATTACTGCTGTCCTTCATTCATGAAATATCTGTACCAATTAGACTTGAACAGCTGTAGGTTGAAGTTTGGAGGAAAACAACTCTGGGGAAGCAAGTTCCAGAGAGATGCAGTTCGGGGAATAAAAGAATTATGATAGGCAGAAGTTCTGCAATATGGCTCTGTGACATTCTAGTCATGAGCGTTGCCAGATCCCCGTGTAGCACAGGAAGGCATGGAGAGGTGGCACAATGGACGCAATTTCGTCTGAGCATTTGCCTTAAAAATATCTGTATAATAATGCAAGGGAGTGTGTTGTCCCAGGTGACTGGCTGAAGAGTAATTGTAAATGTGTACAAAGGGATGGGTGATGCCCTGGAAAGGGGAAATTACAGAGGTATAAAGCTCTTAGATCAGAGAGTTCTAGAAGGTATGATTAGAGAAAGAGTGAATATCGATGAGATGCCGTTTGGGTTTGTGGCAGGCAGGGGGACAACTGATGTCATATTCATTGTTCGACAGCTTCAGGAAAAATATATTGGAAAGAAAATGGAATTGTATTTTGTTTTTGTTGATTTGGAAAAGGCCTTTGACAGAGTCCCTAGCACCTACACCGAGGGGTTGTTGGAGGCTCGCATGGCCATTCCCATGGGGATATTCGCGCTCCGACTGACTTTTTGAAAATATTTGCCCAAAATCAGTTAATAGTCCTAGAATATTATAGTTCAATATGCCTACGGAACATACCTTCAGCTTTCTCCTGGGATTTTTTTTTTTTTTTTATAGCACTCGTCAACTACCGTAGGACTTGTGAAGACTTCTGAAGTTGGGTAACTAAGTATCCACTTTACACTTCCCGACATCCCCTAATCTGAATACCACTGCCAGATATTATCACTAGAAACACTATTCAATGATTTCCAAGTAGTTTGGAATCCATTCTTAAAAAAACCAAAAACACTGTGAATGCAATGTAAAATACGAGCACGTACGAGCCTCCCCACTCACGCTAATTTGCCGCTGGTATTCTGTAATTTCTTACTCATATACACACTCAGAGTTTATTATTTCTAGTACTTTATTACACTTATATATATCTACAGTCCTTTACCGCTTTCCACACGATGTTTAGTAGGGGTAGAGGTCACAAGGCCTTTTATAATAGGCGCAAAAGCGACAGAAATGGAGGAGCGCCATTTCACCCTGAAGGTGAAGAGTTGAAAATGTCAGCTGCTAATGTATATGCTAAGAAATAAGTCTTTGGAAATCTAGACAATACATAATAAATTGAGTAGTTCCAGGTGAATATAAATATCACTCAGGCTTCTCCCTTCCTTTTTTATATACATTTATATTACGAGAGTAGCTCATACGGCATATTTCACG
>JAGKTI010030435.1:0-12392 GCA_018397915.1 Birgus latro
GGGGGAGGAAGGAAGAGAACAAGGAGGGGGAGGAAGGAAGAGAACAAAGAAGAGAAGAGTAGGAGGAGGAGAGTAGGAGAAGGAGGAGGAGAGAAGGAGATTGGTAAATGAATGGGTGGCTGTGAATGTATGGTCCAGCATCTCATAGATGTGAACAAAGTGTGCAATGTCTCACTTGCAATATCCACTTAAGAGCGTACACCCAATCATTGAAGCATTGCCTAGGCCATAAAAAATATATATATAAAAAAACAACAACCATGCACACAACCCCCTCATAAGAGCATTCCGCCCACTTACTGCACGGCCACAACGTGATTATTGCAAGCAAGGTGATGCGTGCATGTGTACTTATAATCATCCACCTGTGTACCACTTATCCTTCCAACATTTTTTTTTTTTTTTGTGTGTGTCCGACTCTGGGCATAGGCTTCACAGCCTGCTATCAAGGCCCAGTCGTCCTCCTACAATCTACATGTCACCACTTTGGCGCTTAACACCCACCGTCCATATTGAATACATGCTAGGGCTGTCTCATACAGGACTGGTGTATTGGTATTAGCGGGATCATTTTTACGACATGTTGGCGGGTCTTCTGGTAGATCAGTAAAGCCTGATTTAATGAAATTCAAATCCTTAAACTGTTCCCTGCACCAGCGAGGATTCGAACCTGGGTCCCACGGGACCGCAAGCCAACTCTCTACCGATCGAGCTACCGCCTCCCCTGCAATGACAACCCCTTCTCTTTGAACTCCGAAAGCCCCATTACCCATATTGGAACTTATATATATCGTGGCATACAATGGTGGGTTGTGTTTGTTGTAAAAGTGCAACCCACCCACCCAGTCATCCCCAATTCCCCAAAACCCCACTAGTAGCAAAGGGACCTGGGGCCGCGCTACACGATGTACTGAAAGAGCAAGGCAAATACTACACTAGCAAACATATCAACAAAAAATTAGTTTATTTCTAACAAGCGGATTTTTCGTTCATTTACTGTCAGTGCAAAACTTTAATCTACTCAGTCTGATTTGGCACTTATTTTTTACATGCGTATCGGTATTCAGTGTTACAACTTCCACACGGGGGAATCGATAGGGTCAAGGTTCGTAAACAACGAGTAATGCCGACACTACAGGGTCAATTGGTGTGGGTGATTGAAACAGAAATCATAGCAACAATAAACATGAGTACCTGAAACAACTGGCCGAGCCTTACGCAACAGATTACCTGTCCACTGCGCATCAAACATATATGTCAATAATAATAATATAAATATCAATAACAATAAGTATTATTCACTGAGGTGTCTTTTAGGTGGCTCAGGAGGCTTGCTTAGAAATCACATTACGAAATTACCACAGCCACAAAGAAGACAAGCCACTTTGACTGAACTAACACCAGACATTGTTCAACTTAGAGAAATACTATACTAGCAGTCAAAGGCATCAAAAATAACATGGGGAACATTTCTGCAATGGGATGGATGTACACTTGAAGTGTTGTGTTATTCTACCACTGAGATATATGAAAAAAGCTGGTGAGTGGACAAATCCTGGGCCAAGTTAAGGTGCAAGATGTATGACAACTGAGTACAAACTAATATAAGTTAAAAATAAAGTTCATTATTACCCTTAGACCCCAATGCATCCCTCAGTTGAATAAAACCATCCGGTGTTAGTTGGAATAAAGACAGTTGCTCCCCCACTTACGAACATCTGAGCTACAAACTATTTATGCTGAGATTAAAGACTTACCAGCTTGAGATTTTATTAGGCTTTGTGGCTACCAGCCTGATAGTGCCAGGGACTGAGTCCTGGCACTGCATCATCCTATCCTATCATCATCATTGTTGTCGTCATCATCGTCGTTGATTGGCAAGTAAAATCAGTACCTTGCTTAAGTTAACAGGCTTAGTATACCCTAGTGGTGGAATGATCTAGTTGTGCCGCCTAGCACTGCCACTGATCATAATTATCAGCATCAGTTATGGAGCCTAGCACTGCCACTGATCATAATTATCACCATTCCTAACTTGTTTTCCCACCCAACAATGGGGTGAGTTCTCCATTAAAATATCGTAAGTAGGGTAGCAACTGTTAAACTCTGTCCATCTCAACTTGGCTTAAAAGTGATCTGGAAAAGATGCAGAGCCACAGTAATGCTTCCTTTGTCTTACACAGCTTCTGGGCTATGAGGATTAGGCTGCCAAAGATAAAACTCTCCGCCAAGTCAAGGTGGACGAACCAAAATATTTCTAACTCACATTTCTGAAGGGTAGTAGTAGCTGTTGTAGTAGTAATACTGTAGTTCTTGTATTAAATACTGGTTGGTCTATTAGGTAGATAATTTCAAAACTGATGGCCCAGGGGAATTAATCTCTTTAGGACAGAGGTTAAATGTTACCTTACTGAGGTAACATTATTGGCTCCAGCATGGCAGCACCAAACACCTGCACGGCAGCAGCGCAGCAGCACCTAACACCAACACAGCAGCTCCAACACCTGTATGGCAGCACCAACACAGCATTTGCAGGAACAACAGCATCAGTAACACAGACAGCACCTGAAAATATGCAAAGTTTTTAGGAGATAATCTCAAGCCTGTTCATAATTTAACCCTTTTGTCTGTGGAAGAGTTCAACATAGATTTTAACCCCTGGTGTACTGATGCTGGAGTGGCACTAATGGGGTGGGGAGGGGTGGGGGCTGCCTGATTACATTTACACTTCTCGATCCCAACTCTCAAGAGGAGAACAGTGGACTATAGAAGGGTAAATCAGCCTGCAGTCCACTTGGCTAATGTTCTGATGGGCCTGGGGTTGCAACTACAACTACTAGTACATGAGACCTAAGATGAATACATCCATTTCACATAATCTGTCTAGCTCAATTTCCTGGTTATAGTCCCTCAAGCACTTCCTTATTCCCAGAAAGGAAGATGGTGGACTGCAGCAGATGGGTAACTTCATGCCTGCAGTCCACTGAGTTCCCATAAGTCTCTTCTAATATGAATAAAAACAGTCTGGTGGTAGCAAGTATAAACTAGGCTCTATGACAGCATCAGAAGGAGCACAAGCCTACAAGCCCACAAGGTTGCTCCTTCCAAGAAAAAATAAAAACACGATAAGAGAGAGGCAAATTCAAGACCCATTCATTTCAACATCCCTGGACACAATGCAATTAAAACACTAGAGATCATGGGCAGTAGGATATACACAGACAGTTCCAGAGTTGACCTGTTGCATACATTAAGTACAGGAAGTAATGGTTAACTCTTGCATTACAGAGTTTACATATTAAAGAGTGAAATAAACTGTCACCATAGACTGAATTAACATGCCTTTCAATACAAATAAAGGAATCAGACTTAACCATATTCTGGACCAGACCCAGCACAACCATATTCAGAACCAGACCCAGCACTCTAAAAAAAAAAAAAAAAAAAAAAAAACCCGGGGGGGGGGGGGGGGGAGATTTCTGGCAGATTTACCCATAAGGCATTAAAGAAATAAAAAATATTCATATATTTCACTTGTTATCATCATATAAGCATAGTAAAACTGTACAGATAAGTGCAAGTGAAATAAGATCTCGAGGAAGAGGAAGTAGTCAAGTAATAGAAATTGTGCAATGAGTAGATAATCTATCAAACAATTTTATCCCTAAGGTCAGTTGATTTATTTCTATTATATGAGTAAAACATTTCCATTTCAATCAACACTTTTCCAGGTCTTCTTAGGTCTTCCTGGCTGTCGACATCCCACTACTTCTAGTTCCTCTGCTATGCTCACACAGCTCCCTTCCTCACTCCTCCTCACGTGACCAAACCATGTAAGCCGCTTCTGCCCCAAGATGATATCGAGATCCTTCACCCCGCATCTTCTGGCTACCTCCTAATTCAAAACTCTGTCCACCCAGATTATACTGATCTGTTACAGCTCAACATTCAAGATGGAGCGAAGGCAAGTTTACACCTACGTAAAATGAACTGAGTATAGCTAAGGGACAGTTGAGGTTTATTGTGTGTAGCTGTTCCAATTCTTAGAGGGTTACCAAGTCTCCAATCAGTACCAAACCTACATTTAGGCTGCTATTCTTATGATGTATAAACAAACAGTTGATACAGACAACAGTTGCCAGTTTGATTATTAAGTGTTTGGTAGTTCTTTCTTATGTATGGAGGAGCAAATAATATTACAAGAAAGTCTATGAACAGCAACCCAATTGACTGTGGAGTGCTTGGTAATCATAGTAACTGAGATTCAAATAATACGGTTTTCTTGCTACATGTAACAAAACATTAACAGACTTACAGGAGGCAGAGGAGAAGGTGGAGCAGGAAGCAGATGATTCTGGGTGTCAAAATCCTCTTCTGCAGCATGTGCATCGTCTCCAAGGGCAGGACCAACAACTGAAGATAAAGTCTGAATAACTGTACTGTATACATTACATTATCACATCAAAATAACCTCCAATTTTAATCTCATTAAGCTATTTTGCCATTGATAAAACCCTCCTTGTTCAGTGGATCCTATCTCACCAGTCTTCAGGTGCAGTGGCTAGCAGACACACCTTTGGGTCCTAGTGCTAATAAGGATCCCAGACAGTCCACAGGAGTGAATTTTTATTTCCGTAAAACTGATTCAGTGATGGTGCATTTTTTAATACATACCTTAGAGAAACATTAAAATTTCACCCTTATTTCTTCATTTTAGGATGTCTTAAAATATCACCAAGCCTCTAAATGTCCTGGAACTTCTACATAACACTGGCAAGTACCTTCCAACATGTCACCAAACATCTAAGTAACATCAAGTACTGTACCTTTAAGATGTCACCATACCAGTACCTTTAGATGACACCATACCAGTACCTTTAGATGTCACCATACCAGTACCTTTAGATGTCACCATACCAGTACCTTTAGATGTCACCAGTACTGTACCTCTACATGTCACCAGCACTAAGATTCAACATCCTTTCCAATGGCCTTCATTATGAGCACCATATTATACTGATGACGATCCGTTCCTGCGATGGAGTGATGGCAAGTTTACACCTTGATAAAATGAACTGAGTATAGCTGATGCCTAGTGATCTAGTGGGTTAAGGCACTGCAGTTGGATGGGGCCAGTAAGGGTTTATATCTAAGTGACAGTTGAGGTTTACAGATCAACAGTGCCATTCAGGAGATAACGAGGCTGGTCATCCTTACCCTAACCCCTCTGCAGCAGGGAACAAACATACTGCATGCAATGTATGTAATGGAGATCCAGCTTATTTCATGTACTATATTTTGGTGGCAAGGCTGGGCTGCAGCGCTATCAAATAAACTCGTAGCTTTATGCCTGCCACCCCTCACAACAACCCAAGTGACTTTGTGGAGTGCTTGGTAACCGTAGTAACAGATTAAAACAATACGTACACGTAACAAAACATTAACAAGACTTACAGGAGGCAGAGGAGAAGGTGGAGCAGGAAGCAGAAGATTCTGGGAGTCAAAATCCTCTTCTGCAGCATGTGCATCTTCTCCAAGGGCAGGACCAACGACTGAAGATAAAGTCTAAATTACTGTACTGTATATATTACATCAAAATAACGCTCCACTCGCGCATCAGCAGTGTGTGGCTTCCATGGGCCCTTCCTTTGGACAGGCTCAAGGTCCAGGAAGCCCACCAGGTGAGATAACTAAACCACCAGGTATTTATCTGGTTATTCTGTTGCCATCCACTATAGCTACAATTTTTATTCTACTGAGTGCGGATAACGCAAATATTTTCACACATCCCTTAAAACCAAGAATGCCTTTACCTGGTATCTGAAAACTCTGCTGAGCAGTTATTATAAACCTACCTTTACACAGATGTACAGTACTGATCATCTGGAGACAAGGCAGCCTGACTGCAGAGGACACGGTGACATGGGGGCTTCTGGAATTAGGTCATGGCTGATACCATTCCAGCAAAGCAAATACTTAATAATGTACACTGTATGTCACTTTTCAAAGGTTCCTTCTCCACATCATCTTGGCGGAAACAGCAGGGTGATATGGTATTTTCAAATGATTGAACTTTTCAAACTGCAGAGAGAGAGAGAGAGAGAGAGAGAGAAAAAAAAAGATACTTTGAGTTAAATATTCCCCTGGAGTTCCATGAACAGATATGACAATTCTTTCCTTCAATCTTTCCTCTTCCTTCTGCCAATGGGTGACTCTACACTGAGTGACAAGCTGAATGGTTTCCTGTACACCAGGAAACCATTTACTACATTGGCTGGTAATCATATATCCAAATTATGGCGCCTGGTAGTTCAGTGGGTAATTAAGGCGCTCCAATTGGATCGAGCCGGTGAAGGCTTATAGCCATGGGATGGCTGGTGTTAACTGCTCACATAATGCCATTCAGGGATGAGTGAGGCTGGTCACTCTCATCTTAAATGTCAGGACCAACTTGCCCAGCCCCAGGCTCCTACGCTCCTCATGGGGCAACGTAGGATTGGATGATGGCTGGATAATTTGGTACAGAAAGCCTTTGGTGTCAGGAATGAGTCCCAAAAAATCAAGAATGGATCACTAATATGTATATATATATTTTTTTTGAAAGTTACTGTGGACTTTATGGTAAAAAAGGAGTACTATCACAAGCAAAAGTTTGCCAACTATCCCTTACCAGCATCATTAATATTTCTCCTTCCTCCACAATTGGCCAAAAACACCTATATATAGATACAGTACAGCTAATTAACTTTCAAATAGGAGGAAATGGCACATCAACTTCACACTATAGATATCTATGAAACTAACAATTCTTCATGTGTGACTTAGTAATACACAGCTAGAAAATCATCTTCGTCATTAACAGAGTGCAGGAAATATGAAGGCCATTGTAAATGACAGAATATCACTAAATCCATTATACTGTTGTTCTGGCTTCTTATCCTGCCTAGCCAATCCTAGCAGGGACATAAGGTGGTTTAAATAATTGTTAATTATGAATTTCAGCTACTTCCCATGGATTTCGATGTGTTACAAGCAATTTATATATTCATTTTTGTCGGGAAATAACTGGTTTTTGAGATATCCACCCCCCCCCTTAATACCCGAGGGAAAAGCAGAATGAGTGATCTTCCAACATAAATGAACAATAAAATCGCTTCAAACACATCATAATCCATGGGAAAAAACTAAGTTCACCAAAAAAGTAGCCAATACATCATTCTAACCTAACCAATCCAACCATACCTAACCCAGGTTACGTTAGGTCAGGTTATCTTCAAGAGTAAAATAATAATTTGCGAGAAAAATGACATACAAAAGTGCCTTAGAATTGTCTAAAATACCAAAAAAAAGGTCCAAAATAGTGATTATGAAGTTGACAGCAATCTATCTATTGCCAGACGCCATAATCCCGTAAGGGGTGGCCATTTGACTTTGAGTTAATTGTTTGACAGGGAGGGGCACTAACCCTCCACCAACCCACTTGCTGACATGTAGGGAGCACATATGGTTTGGTTATATGGTTACCACCCAGCATTGTAAATGGTTTCTTAGCTTACAGGAAACCATTTGGCTTGTCACTCAATGTAAAGGCTGATATTCATAAATACCAAATATAGTACATGTAAATAACGCTGATACTACAAACCAATAAATACCGTCAACTACTCTAGTCCCCTCTAAAATTACCAAAAATTGGTTACAAATATATCCATTGTATCTAAACCATTTCATTTGATCGTGTTTACAGGAGAAATACACTGCAGCAAAACGGTATCTACATGAACATCCCCAAACTTGTCAACACAAGAATGATTGTCCAAAACTATAATATTCTTCTCAAAAACTGCCTAAAACTGGTTACATGTAAATCTCTGATATCTTTAGACTTACATCCGATCGTAGTTACCTGTTTAAATCTGCAAGAAGGTCTGGATGGAGCGGGATAAACAATCTTAATCAGTATCCTCCATTAACGGCCACTCTGCCAGGTGACAACTTCACATCGTATTTCCTCACACAACCCCTAATAAAACACTCACTGTATATCAGAAGCTTTACCATCATATTCACGTAAATGGGAGCGAATTGCAGTATGCTTTACTGCAATATTATTGGCGAAATCTGGAAATTGGTTTGCACCAAGGACGGCGTCACCTCCCCTCTTGGCCCGTCGATTCAAATGATTCCAATACTGTGCCGAGTATATTAAACACACAGATCAGTTTTTATAACTTCAAGTCTAAAAAATTGTCCAAAAAAATGCACATACTATTTTTAAATGTAGTGAGCTTTTCTAAGGCATTAAATACGTCCACTAAATGTTGAAATCTTCCAGTGTCTGAATGTTAGGTAGGATTTGCAGTTGTGAGAAGAGTTAAAGGGCTCGCAGGAAACCTGGAATCTTCCGAACTCTTATGAGGCCCTTTGAGAGAGAATAGTCTAAATAAACTATTATTAACCTAGAAATAAGACTTCATTCTATTTAAAAGGTTCATGGAAAGTGTTAATTCCTGCGGTACGTGAGATCTTACCTAAACAAACGTGGCAGGAGCAAAAATAAAACTGAGAGTAACATCGATATACTCTGTTCACTTTAATTGGGCATAAAACTGTTATCTCCCTTAAGCTGCAGAATGACATTAACACCAGAATATGATGCCTGTCACGAGGAAGTGCTATGGAAAGGATGCTAAGCCAGAGCATCGTCCTTTGCCATTTAAAACACAACAAAGGGATGATACTCTTACCTCTCTTGCAGCTTATTTCTGGTTATTTGATGTCAGAATAATACAATACTCTGGCTCTACATCCATCCCTTCGTGGCTAGTACCAGATTCTGCAGATATATCTTGCTATGGTATTTAAGGAGATGGCAATTTGAATGCCTTAGCTAAAGTGAACTTAAAATACTTTAATCTAGCAGCGGCCACATTACTTAAGTCAGTGACCATTAAGCCAACTATTAACACAGGCTCCTATGACTCACACCGGTGAATAATACTGCCTTGTATTAGATGGAGCAGATAAGTAGTTGTTCAGATCATGAAGGGGTTAAGATGACATTAACCCCTTCGTTACCGACCCCCCCGACCCCCGGCCGCTCCCCGCTCCCTCCCCCCCCTCAAACCGGATTTCCCATTCACTCCGCTTGTAATCTTCGTCTGAGTCAGACTGAGTCTCATTGTCATCTGACCCCTCCAGTTCACTATCCCATTCCATTTCCACATCACTTTCACTGTCAGATGACACCATGGCAATCCTGTGTATCTCCTATCACGAGGAAATGGGGTAACTGTCCTGCAAGTACGTGTTTCCCTCCCTCCCTCCCTCCCTCCCCCCCACCCGCAGGTACAGCAAAGCCGGACTCGTTGCTAGGCAACCATGAGCTGATACCAACAATCACATTTGTTCTATATTATATCACATTATATAGGTATATATATATATAATAAAATCAAAATATATATTATACAATATGCCCCCAAACAAACTGAGCTCACTGGCATAAATCTATGACACATGCCAGAGCCATGACAGGGGTGCATGATGTCATAGAAGGCTGCCATTCAGTCACAACACGTGGCATCATTATTTCAGCCCAAACCGAGTATTTAGCTCCCCTGCATGTCCCTATCTATCTCTTGTATACGCCCGTATACATGAGTGAATTCGGTTTCTCAGCCGAACTTTTTTGATGTATGCAGGAGTATACATGTGTGGAATTCGGTAAAGATGTTAATAACTCTACTGAGCTGTTGACTATACAGGATTTTTCCACTGTGCAGCCTATCTATCAATCTGTCAATGTGCCGCAGACTTCATAACGCATCTTCCTCAATTTTTTATCTTTCACATCATACTACCATACCTTGCACGTTACCAACACAAATTATGTTACTGAAATGTTTTTGTTGTTGAGTACATTTTCCTATTCATAAAGCTAAACCCCATTAAAAAAAAAAAACTGAGATATAAGTGAATGTGGTGGTGGTGGTGGTGGTGGTGGTGGTGCTGGATATTTTACAGAAAGGCCCTCCACCACTTCCCGCTAAAATCCCTGCAAATGTTTTGGTGGAAGTGTCTTTGTTCTGCCAACGTGACCTTCCCCTCAACCGGGCACCAACACAATTTTCGGCACAGTATATTCTTGGTTCCCACTTTCTTTTTTCTGACTAGGCCAATCGTGAAACATAGGTACTAAAATCGTGGTTGCACATATTTTGATTAGCCTTAGTTATGAGGTAGGGCTACATATGAGTGCTGATTCCGTTGTGTGTCATTTGTGCACTATTTCTTAGCCAGGAAAGTCTAGGTTAGGTTCTTGGTACCAGGTTAGGTTAGTCTGTTAGTCAGCTGAATTAATGTCAGTTGGGTTAATCTGTTGGGTTAAGTTACGAGAAGCTATGAAACGTTTGTGCAGAATATCGCCAATAAAAAGGACGTGGCGACGAATACAGACACAGAAGGATCAGTTATCATGAACGGACCAAGGCTCTACAACTGCCTTCCTCAATCCATCAGAGACACGAAACACACACTGACATCATTCAAGAAGGCTTTGGATAAATTCTTAGCAACAATACCGGACCAGCCATGTCTCCCCCACTACCATCTAGTGGCGGAGGGCAACAGCATTCCGCAACAAAACCGAAACGCAACGGCGGCACACCAGTGTAGCCGGGGACTAATGTCCCGAACCTCAACCCTCAACCACACATTCACGTGTGTGTGAGTGTGTGTGTGAAAGAGAGAGAGAATGGAAGAATGATCATCCTTAGAAACAAAAACGAACACGTCTCATAGTGAAAAAATGTTATGCAGCAAGGAAATCTGCCACCTGGACATCAACTGAGCTGACAGGGGTTATAGGGATCTTATCAAATGTCACTTTTATTCAACGTACGAGGCAGTGGTGCCACCCTGCGGAAATTCGTCTGCTAAACGGATGTCTACGTCATACTACGGACAAGACGTCACATACGGAAATATTTCCGTAATGTTGTTTTTCCCATTTTAAGAGTACAAATGTGAAGTAGAAGAGGAGGAAATAAACAATTAGGTTGTCTATCTATTATATTTCCCTTAACATACGTTTCATATCATAATGGTCATTACTAGAACTTGTTAATGATGACGACGTGATCAGGGCTACGGAAGCCTTCAGTCCAGAACCAGCTGTCTGAAACCACGAGGGTTATATGCAGAGTCAGGCACTTTGGAGGACTTCAGTGGCTTAGGCATTAACGACTTCGTATTACATGTGAGTAATGGCTCGTACAAGGCCATTACTGTATTTGTATTCTTGCATGTTCATTCTTGTAATGTATTTAGATAAGTAGGCCATAATATGGAACGTTACATACTTTTTTATTATAAAACACGAAATGGTGCAGTTATAGGTAAAACTCGTATTGTTCTTGCTGTTATGTTTCTCAGAATCATTGCTTATTAACATAGAAGGTGCTGCATATGCATAAAGAGGCACTGATTCGTGTGGTGGGCAATATCCCTTGGTAATGACTGTAATTACTGCTGTTATTAAACATTTCATGTTCATGTCCTTCTATATATATATATATATATATATATATATAAGGGTATGATTAACCATACTGTTTCATATCCTTTAAAAACTAATGAGAGATATTAAGATATATTAGGTAGGCCAACATGGGCCTTATTGATAACTTAATTATCTTTGTATATTTAACACTGCTACGTTTTCTCTTAAAAGAAAACGACGACAAGAAAACGACGGAAATATGACGTCAGTAGCAGTTACGGACAAGCAGCAGCTCTGGTACGAGGTCCTAGTGGTCAAAGGTATTAATGAAGGCTACATATAATACTTCTGTTCGAAAACTCCATACTAGCTTACATAATACCGAAGCTAGCAGCAATAACAATGAAGGTCACAAGGCTGTGGGAGCTGAACGTGTAATCATAATGAAAAGGTTATCTGTCCCATCCAATAACGTGTTCACATATATACAGATACCGATCTTCCTTTCACATACGATTTTATTTCGTATGGGAATGTGCCAGTGTAGTGGATGAGACAATGGAAGATATAACTCCTCCAGTTCGCAAGGTTTCTTCACGCTGAATACAATGCCTTCAATATGCAAGAATAATGTGGAGAAATACGCATAGTGATCTTGGAATTCTTTTCCTTAATAATCTTAAGGAAAGACGATTTTTGTACACGGTTCTTTTCGTCCTTCAACATAACGAAACGTTCAACAATTTGTACTACCACTACCACAACAAGACTATCATCGCTACCCCTCACACCAGCATCACCACCACTTACTGTCCACCACCAGTACTTACCTCCACCATCACCACAACAACCAGAACCACTCTTTTTACCAACACCATTATTACCACAC
>JAGKTI010030436.1:0-12392 GCA_018397915.1 Birgus latro
TTTTTTTTTTTCTGCCTGGGAGCCACAGAGCGTCACCGTCCTGCCCGAACACCTGCAGCGGCTCCTCAGCAACTGTAATTAATACCCAAGCTTCAGGTGCACAATTCTATCCTGGAAGGGGCCATAAATATATTTCACAACATTAGCTGCTTTTGATCATACTCGAACTAGATCTTTAAAATTCTCCATTTCTCATTCCCGGTTCACACCTACTCCCTCCTTCACATATAGAGAGTAAATTTCTTATCTGGGAAGAGGTTATAAATATATTCCACCATACAAACTGCTTAGGTTAATACCCATATAAATATATTCCACCATACAAACTGCTTAGGTTAATACCCAAATTCATTATAAAAACATTTTCTCCTTCTCATTCCCTGTTCACACCTCTCCCTGCCACTGCCTCTGTCAAGCCCAGGTGCCTCATATTTAATGCTGTTATCGTGGAGCTATGTTGTAATTAAGTTGCTGAAAAACAAACACCTTTTTCTGCGTAAAGCTGGTGGTGACTCAATGTAACGGACCTCTGCCATCACAAATGAGAGTGTTTTGTGTGTATGTGTATCACCTGGACTCAGTATCACTCTGCCTGCATACGCCCTTGACGGCACGTAAGGAGCGCCTGTACTCTCCTACCTCCTTGTTATTCTGTCGCTTCCACTTCTCCCCAACCCGCACTCCTTCATCTCTAACTCTCCTCCCTTGTCCTGCTTTCCCTTCCTCGCCTTCTTCGCAATCCACCCTCTCTTCACCCCAACCCTTTTCTCTTTCCACCCAGCCTTGTACTCTTTATTCTCAGTTCTTTCCTTCTACTCCCTATTCGCCTTCCGCTGTTTTCTTTCCTCGCTCCTTCTCCCCTACCCTCCTCCATTTCTCCATATCCCTCCCCTCCTTCTCTACCATACCGTACTCCCCTTTTTCCCAACCCTCCTCGCTTTTCTCCCCAACTCTCTTTTTTTCCCCATCCCTGTCATAGCTTCTTTATCATCCCCCCCTTTTTCTCATCTCTCCTCTACGTTTTATACCATATCCCCCCTTTCCCTAACCCATTCCTCCCCAGTACTCTGCCCCTGCCTCCCTCACGCCCCGTTCCCTGACCGCAACAAGCAGCCACAACACCTGCCTGCGGACCTATCATTACCTGCTGCTGCGGTCACTCTCATCCTCTGTCAAATCTAGCTGGGAGATGAAAATGAAAGGACACAATCAGACACTAACACCCATATTATCAAAACTGAGTGGGCGAAGGTGTAAGCAAACCTCTCATTTCTGACGGTCATTCATAGGATACCTGTTACTGCTAGATGCAATCACCCTGCATTTCACATTACAGCAACGATCTAGAAAGGTCACATAAATTCTAAAATCATCTCATGCCTCAGATGCTGTCGCCACAAACTGGGAGCGAGTTGACATCTTTTCAGTTTCACTTTTGATGATCCATCCATCAACCAATCCCTCACTGCCCCATCTGCAGCGTAGTGGCCCGGGGCTAGGCTACTCAGTCTCGACATTTAAGGTGAGGGAGACCAGATTCACTCTCCCCTGAGTGGCATTATAAGAACAGTAAACTCAAACCAGCCCTGGCATGGAAACTCATGCGGTTGAAGCGACTTAGCCCAATAGACAACAAGGTATCATTTGGTTATATGATTACACCTAGCGTAATAAATAGTTTCGTTGGTTACAGTAAATAATTTGAATTGTCACGCAAACCCACATCGAATGTGTGGATGGTGGGTACCCCAGCCTACAACAAATTTTAACATTACAGCCCTTCAAACCTTCATCATTGCCAACAGTTAATGCCTGTCTATATGGTGTGGGTTCTAACACACACACACACACACACACACACACACACACACACACACACACACACACACACACACACACACACACACACATACAATGCTCCAAGCATTTTTCTCCGTACTCAGCAACGACCCCCTCATCACTTGACATACCACCCTCCCCCATAAAAGCTTACTGAGGGATATCTGACACAAGAACAGCTGGGGACAGAGGCACGAAACACTTACTAGCTGATAATCAAGCTCGTTTTTGCCAACACTCAAGCGCTGTATCTCAGTTATACATCCCAGGAATTGAACCCGGGACCAGCAGGTGGGCAGGGCAGGCAGCTTCCATTGTACCAGTCGGCCTTTAAATCGTTTGCTGCCCCGGGTTTTTCGGGATTGAATAAAATGGTCTGGGGCTAAAATGGTGTGTATCTTTCCTAATTAGCAGTCTATGATTTAAACTTGAGTATTTAATTTTTGTTGCGGCACATTTCCGTGAGCCTAATAAAGTCGTCTGGGCAGATTCATAATATACAAAGCAAATACCTAACATGCAGCGAAAGTGTTAAGAGTCTGACCTGCCATCTGGTGAGTATGAGTACCATTTCGAAAGATAATTACTTGTACGGATTCAGATATTATCAGCATTTAACTGAACCCTTGTCATTATTAAGTGTACGTAATTTGTCAGTACATATATAACGGAGCTATGGCTGATGAGGATTACTGCGGAAATAGCACATTCTAAGTCACACAAAGGCTCTACGTAACTACAATCAAGGTACGGTACCACATGGACTCGCCGTAACAACAAAGGAACTAAAGTGTTGGTAATCCAAGCTAATAAAATCTCTTGTCATGCGTGTTTTCTCATCGTGATGGCGGAGGGGTTAATCTATTGTATCCGGTGGCGCATTTTAGTGGTTTATTCATGCTGTATCCTGACGACTGTAGGGAGGGGCTAAATGAAGGCTATGCCTGAGCTCTCCACTTCGAAAATGCTCTCCTCTGCTACGCAAAACCGTCTGAGAATAGTAAGAATAAACAAAACAAAACAAAAAAAGGTCACCTTAAGCAAAGAGTTAAGTACCAGGCAGGTGGCGGCCAAGGAACGGATCCTGTGACCGCCACTCCATCAAGACTCCGGAAACTGCGGCATGTTTACCAGGCGTCGCGCAGTGACGTCAGGAGAGGAGCGCCTTGATTACCTACCTGCTCCTACACACACCTGCGTCACGGCCTCGCCTTCTGTCACGGGGACCTGAGTCACCTAGAGGAACCGGCCGCACGCGCTCACTGACACACCCTAATTACAGAATATTACCTGGATTCTCATGATTTTCTTCCTCTTTCCTGTCTCAAAATCCATCCTTCACAACCCACTTGTTTTTTTGTTTTCTATTTTACGTTTCTCGACCTTGTCTTCCTACTTGCTTTTTTTTCCAGATCCTGTCCACCTACTTGTACTATTCCTGTTTTCCTGTCTCAAAATTCTGTCCTGCTTGATGCGATTCCCCTTTTCCTCTCTCAAGGTCCTGTCCTCCTACTCGTGCTGGTGTTCACCTTTTCTCTTGTCAAGATCCTGCTCCTCTACGTGTGTCTTTGTTACCCGCGGGTACTGTTTTCACTCGGTTTGTCTGTTTATTTGTCTATGTCTGTCTGTTAACAACTTTACACGAAAGCTACTGGTGCGATTTTAACGAAAACTACAGGGATGATGGGCTATGACCTTCTGATCAACTAATTAAATTTTGGGCTAAATAGGAACAATGCCCAGGATGAAAACACAAAAAAAAAAAAAAAAAAAAAAAAGGGGGGGGAGACGGGGAAAAAATCGTTTTTTCGACAAATTCCCTTCAAATTGGTCATATCAGCATGAAACCAAAACCTGAAAGTGCATCTTTCAAATCTGAATCGTAAAACATGCCTCATTACATCATGGGGGTCACCCCCCAGTTAGCAGTAGCGCAGTCAATGTCAGGTGGGTTGGGCCTAAAATTTCAAATGGGCATAAACAATTTTCACCCGATTTACTCCAAATTTGATATGTGACATCTTTGACTTGATATCGTGTTGTGTTTACACGTCCGCACTAAAATGACGGCCGGGGACGGGTTTGCTGTACGTTGGCATCGCTTCTTGCTTTTCCTGTTTCTGGACCCTTTTTTCAGCTTGTGTGTTCCTTGCCTCCTTATCCTCCAACACCGCACACCCTAATTATAATACTCGTGTTCTTTTCCATTTTTTCTATTATCCTGTTTCAAAATCCCACTCTTGCGGTCATGTGTCTTTTTGTTTCCTGTTTCTACGTCACACAGGGTTCCTTCTTAGGTGTTTCCTATTTCCTATATCTGGATCCTACCCTCCCTTCTCCTCCGCCCCCTCACACCTTAGTACTTGTGTCTCACATTTTTTTATCGGGTTTCAAGACCCTACTCTTCTACTTGTGTTATGTCTATCTGTTTTCAGACCCCTATCTGACTCCCACATTCCCTTTTCCTGGTTCAATGTCAAACTCTTCTACTAGTGTTTCCTTTTTCTTACCTGGGGGACATAATCTGGCCGCACTATGGGGTGGTACTACTACTCTGCGGCCAGACTGTGTTAGGAAGAATTCCGCACCGTATTCCTTGCGTGTCGTAAAAGGCGACTAAAAGGGGCGGGATGAGGGGACTAGGGACCCCCTCCTCTGTTTTTTAGTTCCTAAAAAGGGATAAGCCAGAGAAAGGGATGGGGGATCGAGTTATCCCCGTACCCTGAAGGTTGGGTCTATGAATGTGCGTAGTTGTAGTACGATTGAGGCTAAAATGGAAGAGATCGGGAGAATGCTTGTCAGAAGAAAGTTGGGCGTGTTAGCTTTGAGTGAAACAAAGATGAAAGGGAAAGGTGAGTCTACGTTTGGAAGTGTGAATGGAAGATTGTCAGGTGTTGATAGAGGAAGGGCAAGAGAAGGTGTGGCCTTGTTAGTGAGCCCGGAAGTACAGAAGTGTGTGATTGAATGGAAGGAGGTGTCATCGAGACTGATGTGGGTGAAAGCGAAATCTGAACGTGAGTTGTGGGTATTTGTGAGTGCATATGGGCCCTGAAAGTGAAAGGGATGAAGAAGAGAAGGAGTCTTTCTGGAATGATGTTGATGAGTGTTTGCAGAGCTTTGGAGAGAATGTGAATGTGTTAATGATGGGGGATCTGAATGCTAGAGTGGGAAATGTAGCAGTTGAAGGTGTAGTTGGTATGCATGGTGTGCTTGGAGGAAATGAAAATGGGGAACGAATGATAGGTGTGTGTGTGTTGAGCGAGAGATGGTGATTGGGAATACCTTGTTTGAAAAGAAAGATATTTATAAGTATACATGGGTGAGACAGGAGGGTGGAAGGGTTGTTGACAGAGCATTGATGGACTATGTGGTTGTGTCCAGGAATGTAATAGGAAGATTGTTGGATGTGAGAGTTCTGAGAGGGGAGGGTGGAGGTATGTCTGACCACTACCTGGTGGAGGGAAAGTTGAGAGTAGGTAAGAGATGGGTGAGAGCTTAGAGAGTTAGGTGTGGCAGGGAGGTTTTGAAAGTGAGTGAGTTGGATAAAAGAAAGAAAATGATAAGGTATCAGGAGAAATCGAGAGATCAGTGGAACGCAGTGAAAGATCAGGAGAGTGGCAGTGTGGAGGAGGAATGGCAGTTGTATAAGAGCGCTGTGCTGGGGCATGCAGAAGAGGTGTGTGGTGTGAGACGAGTGGGTGGTGGTGTAAGAAAGGGAAGTGAATGGTGGTGCGAGGAAGTAAGTATGGCTGTGGGTGAGAAGAGACATGCATATGAAGTGTGGTTGCAGAGGAAGGATGAGGTGGCATATGAGAGGTAGAAGGAAAAGAGGAATAGGGCGAGAAGGGTTGTGCGTGATGCTAAAGTGGCAGCAAATGAGAGGTGGGGTAGGCGGTTGACTGAGAATTTTCAAGAGAATAAGAAAATGTTTTGGAAGGAGGTGAAAAGGGTGCGAAAGGGAGAGTCTGGGAAGGAGGAGCGAGTAAAAGCAGAGGATGGAAGGATGTTAACTGAGATGGATGCAGTAGGGAAGAGATGGGCAGAGTATTTTGAAAGATTGCTAAATGTAGAGGAGGAAAGGGAGGCTGCGATTGTGGCAGATGGAAGGGTGCAAGGAACAGATGTGTTGGGAGAGTTGAATGAATCTTTGATCACGATGGAGGAGGTGCAAGAGGCAGTAAAGCAGATGAAAACAGGGAAAGCTGCAGGTATGGATGGGTGTGCTGTGGAATGCCTGAAAGGTGGTGGAGCAATTATTGTTGACTGGTTAGTAAGATTGTTGAATGTGTGCTTTGTGCAAGGTATGGTACCAATTGACTGGGCAAGTGCTTGTGTGGTCCCATTGTATAAAGGTAAGGGTGATAAGTATGAATGTACTAGCTTTAGAGGTATAAGTCATTTGAGTGTTGTAGGTAGTGTAAGGTAGAGTGTTAATTAAGAGACTTAGAGAGGATACAGAGGGAGTGATTGGTGATGAGCAGTGTGGCTTTAGGAGAGGGAGGGGATGTGTGGATCACGTGTTTGCTGTAAGACAGGTGTGTGAAAAGTATTTAGCGAAAGGTAAGGATGTGTTTTGGGCATTCATGGATTTAGAGAAAGCATATGATAGAACTGATAGGGAGGCTTTGTGGAGTGTTTTAAGATTGTATGGGCTTGATGGCAGGTTACTAAAAGGAGTGAAAATTTTTATGTAAATAGTAGAGCATCTGTAAGAGTGGGAAATACTGTGAGTGACTGGTTTCCCGTGAGAGTGGGGCTGCGGCAGGGATGTGTGATGTCGCCTTGGTTGTTTAATATTTATATGGATGGTGTTGTAAGGGAGATGAATGCAAGTTTTAGGTGGAGGACAGTCTGGTGAATGATGGTAGAGAGTGGAATCTGAAGCGGCTGCTGTTTGCAGATGATACTGCACTGGTGGCTGATTCAGAGGAGAGATTGAGACAGTTGGTAGAGGAGTTTGGAAGGATGTATGAAAGAAACTGAAAATAAATGAGAATAAGAGTAAAGTGATGAAGTGTATGAGGTTGGTAGATGGCAGGAGAATGAATATAGTTTTGAATGGTGAGTTGCTTGAGGGGGTTAAGTGTTTTAAGTATTTAGGGTCACATGTTGCTGTGGATGGAAGAATAGATGCAGAAGTGAAGTTTAGAATGAATGAAGTTGGAAAGGTGCTGGGAGGAATGAAAAAAGTGTTTAGATGTCGTTCACTCAGAATGGATGTAAAGAGAAGGCTGTATGAGGGTATTGTGGTACCGACTGCATTATATGGGGCTGAAACATGGAATGTGGGTGTAACAGAGAGGAAAAGTTTGAATGTAATGGAGATGAGATGTATGTGTGGAGTGGCGCGTATGGATCGAGTGAGAAATGATGAGGTGCGAAGGAGAACTGGAATTGTTCGGGAGATGGCTGATCGAGTTGAGCAGATGGTATTGCGATGGTTTGGGCATATGGAGAGAATGGATAATGAGAAATTGGTGAAAAAGATAACTAGATCTGATGTGAGAGGTGTAAGGCTGAGAGGAAGACCACGAATAAGATGGATGGACAGTGTGAAGAGAGCATTGGATGCGAGAGGGTTGTCTGTTGAGCAAGGAAGAGTGGCTGTGCGTGATAGAAATGAATGGAGAGAAATTGTGAATGAATAAATGATGACGCAGCCCTGAGGGGATATTCTCCCGCATTTTGCCTTATCAGCTGATCAGGTCAGGTGCGGGTAAGGGGCTGGATCCATTATGATGTGGCAGAGGTAAACCAGCTTTGCTGTCGGCCCCTGCTGCGGATGTCACTGACTGCACTGCGTAGTTGACCCTCGTGCGGTGTGGTGCGGTGAGGATCTATCCCCTCTCCCCTTTAGGGCTAAGATGCGAATGAATGTGTATGAATGGATGAGTAAACTGGTAGTGTGTTGACCTGTCTCAGCTACCTCCCTTTTCTTGGGGGAAGCAGCCTAGGTATATAGATAGATAGATAGTAGTTGCGACCCAACCTTTTCGTCCTACGCAACACACCTCATGTTCAACCAATTTAATCGTTGTTTTCCTTTCTCTCCATTTCTTCATCCCTCACCACACACAAACCATCATGATATTCCTTTTGTCTTCTTACTCTTCAGTTATCCTGTTTCAAGAACCCATCCACTCACTTGATGCAGTGCTGCCTGCTTCTTCCTTCATCTTTATCATTCTTTTCTGTGTCTAGCCTCCTTGCATTCTACTTCTCCCATCCTTCATGTCAATTTTGTTACTAGCTCTACACTGAGTGACAAGGCTAATGGTTTCCTGTACCCAAGGTACCATTTACAACGTTGGGTGGTACAAAACAACGCGGTGTTGTGGAGCCAACTATGGTACCCCTCTTAACTGGGTGGAGAGACGCAAATGCTGCATTTATTTGAGAACCAAATCTCAAAACTGGAACCAAACCTCCAAACATTACCCCGTGCCTCTCTGAGGCAAGATGCTGAAGTGTTGTTTTAATGCTTGCTGGGTCTACTTCCGTATTCTTTAATATTTTAGATTACAAATTTCATATTAAAGGCCTACACAGAAAATCTGACCCAAATAAAAATCTGAAAGGAATGTCAAGAGATACCAGGCCCAGGGAGACTACATGTACCGGTATTGTATGTTTCAGGCCAACCGGAACAGGAATACAGTCGTGTGGGCATAACAACGAGCAATGGTAAAAGTAACAACACCAAGAAGAACAAGTTAGTAAGAGACGACGGCCAATTCTAAGTGGACCAAGCTTTGTCAGCGACTAGAAGTGGGTTTTGACACTAAAAGTCATTTCTATCTTGAGGTACTCTGCAACATTCCGCCCAAGAATCATGGCCCTGGCTTAATAATCTTCGGAGTCTTTGCATTTTGTGCAAACAAGGGCATAATTTTGATTTTTTTCATACTTTCTGCAACTGATGACCTTTGACCCCTCACCTTGCAGGCGCGGGTCATACAAGTACGAAGCACACCTGTAGTACTCAAAGCATGCAAAGTTTTATTCGATTCCATCCACCCACTGTGGAGCTAGAGAACTTGAAATTCACGGAATAGCCCACCAGAGGTACAAGTGACACTGCCAGCAACTGGAAGTGAGTCTCAGTGTTAAATGTCATTTTTGTGTGGAGGTACTCCAGTGCAACTTTCCACCCAAGAATCATGGCCCTGGCTTAATAATTTTCTGAGCCTTAGCATTTCGCGCGATCGTAGTCGTGCTTTTAGCTATTTTCACCATTTTCACATTTGACGACCTCTGACCCCTGACCTGGCCAATGTAGCACATAGGGGTTCAATAGAAATTTGTAGTACCATAGTCGCGGCGCATGACTCTGAGGTTGTCATTATCGTACCCTGGCAACTTACCCGATCGCCAGTGCATCTGATTTCGTATCATATAATACACGTACCATATTAGCTATTATACACAAATATATTATACACGAATATTATTATACACCAACATATTAAAAACAAATCACATGCTACCATATTATACACAAAATTGGACGCACTGATGATGGTAGGTTGCCAGGGTACCATAGTGACAACCTCAGAGTCGTGCGCCACGACTATAGTTAATGTCTATAAGCATACAACTTTCATTCAGCTCTATCGAGCAGCTGGGGAACTAGGGGGATATTTTTGAAAACCAGTACTGGTTGCTTGGGACGCTGAGGCCAATCTTCACAGGGTTGCCAGTCGAAAACTAGAGAAGAGAGGGGAATGAACTCAGGACTAAGATTAAAGAAATCAGAGTTTTCTACGCTCATTACTACGGCTTCTACAGCTCAAAACGTGAAAAGTACGAAAAAAGACGGTTTTCGGCCGTTGCTAGGCAACTACTCGTTGCCTAGCATGCAAAATCTTGCGGACACAACTAGGTCACAGGCTGGTCATTGCCTCCCAGTCTGGTGGGAATCAGTTAATTCTGAAGGGCAGAAGTGTCTGCCACAATTAAACAAGAAAGAAAGAAAATGCAATCAACAACAAGGGCAGCATGGAGATGGCCAAAAGCAAAACAAATCGTCTTCCTTCTAGAAAGTAAAATTATCTGCAACTAAGTCCATAATGAGCACGATTAAGAAAAGTCAATGTAGCCTATATGGCTAACCGAATTTACATACAGAATACTCGGATATAAATCATACGATACAATTGTATACTTCTCTCATATGTCCGAAGTTCGAGCATTTTAAAAAAAAAAAAAAAAAAACAGATATGGAGAAACTGGGAAGAGTACAACAAAGATTTTTGAAAATTGCCAAATTAAAAAGTAATACAAAAAAGGTTTAGAACTGATTCAGCCCAATTTATACAAGTACAGACTACGAGGGGATCTAAACCATGTAAACAAAATATTCAAAGACTATAATTAAATAACATAACAGTTAACAAATACATCACAGCAGACCTGTCAAGTTAGAGGTAGTGGCTATAAAATGATGACAAACGCTTCCAGACAAATGAAGAACAAATATAAGAGTACTAAACAGATGAAGGACCATATGGGGCTTCGCTAAAAGTGAAGCACCTTGCGTGTGAAAATCCTCAGGGAGTGACTGACTGACCGGGCTGCTCGAACAGATGTTCTCGCAACTGAAAACAATCCTCTTTTTATCGAGCTGTAAACATATGAGACAGATTGTGATACATAATTAACAGCTAAAAATGCTCATTCCTGAATAATACATTTTGCGAAAGGCATATTCATGAATGATCAATACAGTTCCTACTTGTACTAAATTTTTCCGAAGTCCTGATCGCAAAGGATAAAATCGCACTGCAAATTCGTTCCGCTCCTTAGGAGTATTTTATATTAACATCTCTTACGGATGAAAATAATACACGATATATATTCCACTCATCCTCTCCTATGAAACTTCCATGACAGTAATTCGTTTTTTTTTTTTTTTTTTTGCGGTCTCCCGGGGGGGGTTGGGGGGTGGGTGGGTGGGTGAGGGACCTTCCAGCATTACGATTGTGAACTACTAGATTAGGTATCGGGGCCTTTCCTCTCCATTTTCTTCGTGCATCTCTCTCAAAACAATGTTTCATCCACTCAATGTGATGACGTCTATAATGTATACCGGCTTTTCTACCGCCATGCGATTCCATTAACCTGTTCAGTGTTATGACGCCCAATTATTTGGTTCAATCTTGCTATTAAGATGCAATATCATTTCTTACTAAATGTCTCTCACAATGAAGGGTTAAGGTCATAATGGGCAATACAGACTCCATTTGAAAGAACTTTCATGGATAAGAATTTCAAGTCACAGAGGCAGAACTTTAAAGTGAGGTCACTGAAACAAGAGATGGTGTTTGTGTGGGTGTGTGTGTGTGTGTGTGTGAGAGAGGGGGTTAGAGGGGGGGGGAACATGCGGGATGTGGGTGTGAAGCAGGTCTGTGTAGTGTGGTGCAGGATACGAAAGGTGTGAGGCAAGGCAGGATTGAAGAAGGAGTAAGACAATGTGGAGGTGTGGGGTGTGAGGTAGGGTGTGAGACGTGTATTAGGTGGAATGTGGGGGTGACGGGGTGCAAGGAAGAGTGTGGGGAGGGTGCGAGGCAGGGTGTGGGGTGGGTGTGAAATGGAATGTGGAGTGACGGGATGCAAGGAAGAGTGTGGGAAGGGTGTGAGGCTGGGTGTTGGTAGACCTAGGATAGAACGGTATGGCTGGGGTGTGTCAGGCAGGGCTGTGTATGTGTGTGGAAGGAATATGAGAAAGAAAAAAGTGCAAGACAGGGTCATGTGTTTGGAGGGGGGGGGGGGGGGGTCGGGAGGGAAAGGTTTAGGCAAAGAGTGACGCGTCGGCCGGTAATGAGCCTCAGTTGATGCCCACGTCGTGACCACCAAACCAACTCGGTACAAGAAAAATGCCACCCCGTTTACGAACACGGCCCCTCGCAACACCGTGTTAAACTGTCTTCCTGTGCAACTCTCCGACGTTTAAAGGTGCTCTGGCCTTGTTTACAGGGAAGGGCGCTCTTGAAGTTCTCCAGACCTGACTCTTGTGGGATCAGGTTACTCCCCGGCAGCCTCGGTGTGGGACAGTTGGTCATTTGTTAGCTAGCATATGGTCGAGTGTGGCTATGGCGGGCGTGCTGGTGCCGTAAGTGCCGCCCTGATTACCCTGTGACGTAAAGGTGGGATTTTGCTGGAAAGGGATTTTTCACTTTTTCTATATTACTCAAGCCAATTATGGTATTACTATACTACCACACGCCGTCATGGGATCAATTACGCTTCGAAATCATGACTAGAGTCATATTCTACTGTAATATCCTGGCCTTAAAATGTTATATTACATACTATAGTCACAAACAATCTTACAGCCAAGATAACTACCTGCTTCGGAAGAACCAAAACGTCTGTTGCTGTTTGCTTCCAAGTTTTAAATGTCGAATTAATGGGGGTCGCGTCCATTTTCGCTGGACAGTCTAATGGCAGGTTTATTTTTGTTAAATTTTCTGTTTCTGATTCCTAGCCATCTCTTTATCACAGTGTAAGATGATGATGATGATGATGATGATGATGATGATGATGATGATGAT
>JAGKTI010030439.1:0-12390 GCA_018397915.1 Birgus latro
ACACACACAGATGCAGGCTGTTGCATTATCGTTTTGCTAGGTGGGTGAAAACTATTAAGTCCAGCATATAGCCAACCTTGCAGTCGCAAGCAACAAAGATTGTGATGCAAAAGCGATGACGTTTGGGCGGTGTATATTGGATAAATGCCAATCAACCTCAGAACAATACATGCGACTCGTCCGCCATCCCTTTATGAAATGCAAAACAAATGATGGAAGGTCCTTTTAGCATGATCAGACTTGGACGAATTTTCCACACCCTGTCATTGGGTAAGGGTCCCAGGCTGCGGGAAAAGTGCAGGAATCGTAGTATGGCAAGGTACTCTATAATGTGCCATGTCCCAAAGACATGTGTGGCTGTGAACTCGTCCATAGTCCAATAGTCCTTTATGGCATTCTTTTTTATGTGTGCTTTCATTATGGTCAGTGCTTGCCACACGCATAATTCACCGACTTCAACATGATATCATTCCGTTATGTTGGCTCTTGGTACAGGAAGGGAGCTCAAGCCAATGTAGGGAGATTTCCTGGTGATAGTGTGTGCCCCAGGTATTATATCACGAACAATGGAACAAAAATGCCGTGAAAAATCAGTGATGCACAAGTTGCCTGTCTCCAGAAATTCTGCCCAAATACCTACCAGAGGATCATCAAAGCAGCATCCTCAGAATGAAACCCTTTCCCCTCCTTTCACACAATAATTTTGATGGTCCCCACACTTGGCTTATGGGAACTGAGGCAATGAGCACGTGCACCACGTACACCACGGCCACAGACATGCGTAAATCTCTATTATTAATTAGGAGTCCGTATTCCCCTTCGTAATTCAAATGTGCTGTCATTTGTGGTGAGTTCCCATTGCCATATGAAAGTATGTAGATTCGTTTTTTTTCATTATTTTGCGTGAGGCACCCTCTTATGCGCCTGAATGTTATTTAAATAGCTTTAACAACGACGTATACTTAATCATTGACGAGATCTTCGCACCTTCAGGGTCATAATGCCTTATAAATTTTAATCAGGAGTAAAACCAAGGAACTTAAACTGGGTTTTGGAAGGAGTTTTCGTTATGAAAGATTTGATTAAGGCTTTATTTTACTCTTATACTTAAAAAGTCTCCAAAGATGAATAAAATCATCTAGCGGTTGTAAGAATCCCTCTCCCCTCCTCCCCGGAAAAAAAAGAAAAGAAAAAAAGCTGAAATATTTAGGTGGCTATTATATACGTACGCTTTTGAGCAATAGTATTTGCCAACCCTCTACATTTCCCTACATGTATATGGAAATCGTAGCCAGAGTTCCACACTGAATAAAAGCCTGCTGTCCAGTGCTGAGGCGGTAGTTCAAAGCTTTGTTGGACTGAAGAGAGAACAGTGCACAATGATATTATTAACTGTGCAGTCTGTAATCTCACTTTATTTCCTTCATTTTAACTTGTCCCAGATTGTTTTCGTTTTGCATCTTACTTTACCAGCTATGTGGCGGAATAACAATTTTGCAGTTATACATCCTTTCTTTGATAATTTTCATGACTAGCAACATATTATTGTGCTGATATCTAGTTATAGCTAAGCATTCAAGATGGAGAGATGATAATATTAGGCCAAATTAATGTGAACGGAGTAAAGTAACTGGTCTTTTTCTCGTGAGAATCCCTGGTTACGACTTTGTTTCGGCAGGTCAGTATTTCCACGGGGGATGGAAAGCTGATGACAGGGAGAGCTGGAGCTCCAGCTTCATCAGCCCTCTGGACTAGTTCTTGACCATCCTCCTTTGCTGTAGTTTTTCAGTGTTTCAGGAACACAGAGAGTAGGCCAGCATACTCTCCAGTACAAGTTTCACTTACCGTCATCACCAAACAAAACCCACATTACACACTACACTTCCTATTCAAAATTCAAAAAATGTCGTCGTTTAACCAACCCTCTGAGTCCCTGGGGGGGGGGACCATAAGTACCCTCACCATCCACCCCTCTCCTGGTGACGAGTCGACGCGTTGCCTGGAAACACTGTCTACCTCAAGTTTTCATTTCTGCAACATTCGCGGCCTTTCCTCTAACTTTCTTTCTGTTGAGCACCGCATCGCCGCCTCTAAATCTCACCTTCTCTTCTTAACTGAGACTCAGCTGTCTGAGGCAACTGATAGCAAACCCTTCTCTGTATCCTCCTACTTTCTCTATACTCATTTCAAAACCAAAGGTGGCTTTTGTGTGTATATATGCAAAGACTTATCTTTCTCTCGTATACTGAACTTGATTCTTATGAACTCTCTACTTTCTAATTCGGTTTTCCTGTAATTCTCTGACAGATTATATCTGGTCTAAACTCTCCAACTCGAAATCTTCCCGCTCCTTCTGGCACCTTGCCACTCTGATGGCTCTATAGCTATTTCTTCTACTGAAAAAGCAGATCTCTTCACTCAGACTGTGCTGTTCTTCCATCACTCCCCATCTCTGACAACTTCATGGCATTAAAATTTCTTCAACTGATGTATTTTCTGCCATCACTGGCCTCAGTACTAACAAGGCATATGAGCCTGATGGGGTCCCTCCTGTTTTCTCAAGAACTGTGCTTCTTTGCATACACCCAAGTAAACTCTTTCATCTTTGTTTATCACAACCTTCTTCCTGATCATTAGCATGGGTTTTGTCAGGGACACTCCACTGGTGATCTTCTCACATACCATTTAGACTCCTGGTCATCCTCCTTTCGGGACTTGGGCGAAATCTTTGCCATTGCACTTGACATATCAAAGGCTTTCGATCGAGTCTGGCATAAATCTTTAATTTCCAAACTGCCCTCCTACGGTTTCTATCCTTCTATCTGTGCCTTCATCTCTAGCTTCCTTTCTGGTCATTCAATAGCTGCTGTTGTAGATGGCCACCATTCTTCTCCTAAATCTATCAATAGTGGTGTTCCTCATAGCTCTGTCCTATCACAAACTCTCTTTCTCTTATTCATCAATGACCTTCTAAGCTGTACATCTAACCCTATCCACTCATATGCTGATGATTCCACCCTTCACCTTTCCATTCGATTTCCGCAACGTCCATCTCAGCAGTTACTTCAGCAAACAAGGGATGAGGCTATGGCACACCTAATGTCTGACTTGGCTCATATCTCTGATTGGGGTAAAAATAATCTTGTTATTTTTAATGTATCAAAAACTCAGTTCTTACACTTATCAACCTGTCAAAATCTTCCTCAGGATTACCCACTAATGTTTAATAATGTCCAGCTCAGTCCTGCATCACCCTTGAACATGCTAGGGGTTTCATTCTCTCGGGATTTGTCTTGGAAAGAACATATTACATCTCTTGTGAAATCTGCTTCCAAGAGATTAGGTGTGCTGGGCCGACTCCGAACNCTTCTCAATAGGGTGGAGTCAAAGGCTTTTCGTCTCATTAACTCTCCTCCTCTTACTGATTCCCTTCAACCTTTGTCTCTTCGTCGCACTGTTGCTTCTTTTTCTCTCTTCTATCGCTACTTCAATGGTCACTGTTCCTCTGAACTGTCTGCTTGCATCCTTCCACCTCTACGACGGGCACGTAGTACCCGTCTAGCAACAAACTCTCATCTCTTTTCTGTCTAACTCTCTAATGCAAGAGTTAACCGTTACTCCCAGTCCTTCATTTATGCAACTGGTCAACTCTGGAACTGTCTCCCTCTGTCTGTATTCCCTACTTCCTATGATCTCCAATCTTTCAAGCACAGTGTGTCCAGGCATCTCGAAATGAATGGATCTTGAATTTGGCTCTCTTTTGTATTGTTTTTACTTTTTCTTGGAAGGAACAGTATGTGGGCCCTGGCCTTTGGTTCCTTCTTCCTTGCATAAAAAAAAAAAAAACATACAGTTCTCAATTGTGTGGAGTCAGAGGCTTTTCGTCTCATTAACTCTCATCCTATTACTGGCTCCCTTCAGCCTCTGACTCTTTGCCGCACTGGTGCGTCTTTATCTCTTTTCCATCACTACTTCAGTTGTCACTCCTCCTCTGAAGACTCTGCTTGCATCCTGCCACCTCTATGACTTGCGCATAGTAGCCTACCAGTCCAGCAACAAAATTTCATTCCGTTTCTGTCCAAATCTCTAATGCAAGAGTTAACCGTTTCTCCAAGTCCTTTACTTATGCAACAGGTAAACTCTGGAACTGTCTCCTTCTATATTTCCTACTTCCTATTATCTCCAGTCTTTCAAATGCAATATGTCCAGGAATTTCCAATTGAACGGATTTTAAATTTGGCTCTCTGTTGTTTGTCTTCATTTTTCCTTGGAAGGAAAGGTTTGCGGGCTCCTTGCCTTTGGTTCCTTCTTCCTTGCATATATGAAAAGGAAAAAAAAGGACCACAGGAAGCAATTAACTGGGCAATACTTAATATTAACAGAAACCATCCGAGGCATCGAAAAAGACGATAAGTGCAATTAACTTCATTCATTTTTTTTTTCCACCCATTCTTGCCACCGCCAAAAAGGCTTCACTCAGGAGTCGATTTTCAGACTGAGAGGTTTGTTATAGCTTTCCTTAATGAAGTGGGTAAACTATTATTTCATCGATTAAATACAACTTTCACTCCAAGGGGTCTTCCAAAGACTACACGAAACTGTCTCTTCATTAGCTACAGGAAATTATAAATTATACACCCATGTAGTGTGGAAGAAATAAAGATAATTCATTCTGCCTGAAAACTATAAACGTATTGTGCAGGTACAGCATGTTGGTTCACTTGCCGTACAGTCCTGATGGTGCCCGGGTGCTGCAAGTGGCTTCCTGGACCCCCACATCAGGTCTACGCTATCTCACACCTCCCACCCTTTTCCCGGAGAAATACACCAAGTAATGTGTACAGATTACTGGCCACTTCAGAAACTGGGTATCTTATGTACTCTATTGAAATTATCAGGCCTTATAAAACTGGAAAAAATATAAATAATGCATCAAAATTACTGACGAGTATAGACTGGGCTATACTCATTTTAATCTTACCTGGTCTATAACTGTCTTATCTCTATCTTGAATGTAGAGGATTAACAAGAGATGAACACAAATATGGTGCTAGTCATGAAAAAGCGTTATGGAAATGAAGTAGAGCCATAGATAGCATTGTATTTTTCTGATGTGAGGTATGTCAAATATGTTGCAAAAGGCTGAAAACATAGGGCAGATTAGTGTAAGACAAGTATAACTTGTAGCTTAGAGGATACAGGTTATAGACAATGTAATCAAAGAGAACATCGAACCGATAAACAATTACTTAAACGAATTAAATATTAGTAATTAACTAATAAGCAGTTTCAAAAATATGTCATGGAGTACCTCTGCTTGTTTTGTATAATAAGCAATTGCCTTCGTTCCTCTATGATTATCATAAAATTACAAAAAAAAGTCACTTCCACCCTAATGTCGCATTGCAACTTCCTTACGTTTAAAATACTGAATTATTTTTGGCAGTTTCCATGGCGAGACTATAAACGTGACGGCGTTACCACATGAACCCTACTGGCAAGAGTCCATCGAGGGCAACACCACCAGGTACTCAGGCGCTGACTACAACCAGCTGGTTGCGGTTAGCCAGGCACTGAATTTTACTTTCCGTATCCTTCCATCACGCATCTGGATTGAGGTGAGAATTATATATTTGTATACGTTCAAACTTTTGCTATTACTATTTGTTGTTGTATTAAAGTAATTAATATTAATATTACATCCGAATATTATATCAGCATCGTTTTGTAATCCTTAGTGGCCCACTTGCTTTCTTGTGTGATACGTCAGTGATTATTTAAAATGCGATCTCTACAGAAACTACATTGTTTTTCACAAAATTCCTGTTCAGAAAGTATTCATTGTAAGGGTTAGGATTTGATCTCATTTTCATGGCTGCTACAGCCACAGACCTTATTAAAAAATTAAAGTTGAATGTCTTATAAGGCATTATTCAAATTCCATTCAACTCCACTATATCAGTATTCTACAATACCATCCTAGATGAAATGAGTAGTTTTAATGAAATGGCACTTTAACTTCTTCACTGCCTCCAGTGATTATCAGTGTTGTGCAATGATTGATTAATTGACTGAATATAATTAATATCCGGCGCCGCAACTACCAGGGTCATATGCCGCCGGACAACTAGATAAAAGACTCTGCAAATGAAAAGTGCATATTCAAAATAAAGTTAATACCCATTAGCAGGAATATAACACTGAAATTATAAGTATAAAATACCTATTATTTATAAAAATGGAAGGGGGTCCGCCTTCTGAACAAAATTAAAAAACACAAGTAAAAATCGGTGGAGACTCCCTCACACACCGAGAGCAGACGGTAGACACATCTGAACACTTGTGCCTATGGAGAAATCTCTGACGTAGGTCCCCCAGGCTTGGAAACTCGACCAGCAAGTGACGAACAGTATGGGGCACAAAGCAATCATCACAGTACGGTTGAGTCCCATCACTCATCAGGAATCCATGTGTAAGCTAAGAGTGCACAATGCGAAGCCTGGCAAGAGCCACCTCCAATCACTGAGGCATGAAGGGGAGAACCCTTGGCACAACCACTCTGACAGATTTCTTTTAGCTTATTAACCCTCAAACCGCGGGGTTGTCGGAGGCGCGCAGTGCCCTTCCCACGGGAATGTTCGCGCTCCGACAGCTTTCTCCTGGAATATTTTTATTAGCACTCGTCAACTACCGTAGGACTTGTGGAGACTTTTGAAGTTGGGTAATTAAGTCTCCACTTTACACTTCCCGATATCCCGAAATATGAATACCACTGCCAGATATTAATAATAGAAACACTATTCACTGATTTCCAAGTAGTTTGGAATCTATACTCCCCCCAAAAGAACACTGTTGAAGCAATGTAAAATACGAGCACATATGAGCCTCCAACTCGCGCTAATTCACCGCTGGTATTCTGTCATTTCTTACTCATATACACACTCACACTATATTGTTTCTAGCGCTTTATTACACTTATATATATCTACAGTCCTTTACCGCTTCCTACACGATGTTTAGTAGGGGTAGAGTCACAGGGCCTTTTACAATGGGTGCAAAAGTGGCAGAAATGGAGGGGCGCGACTGTGAGTGATTTCACTGTGAAGGACGAGAGCGAACTAAATGTACAATACGTATCTCGGTAGCCAAGAGTTGAAAATGTCAGCTGCTAATGTATTTGCTAATAAATAAGTCGTAGGAAATCTAGACCATACATAATAAATTAGGTAGTTCCAGGTGAATATGAATATCACTCAGGCTTCTCCCTTCCTTTCTTATATACATTTATATTACGAGAATAGCTCATACGGCATATTTCACGGGGGAAAAAGCAGGGAAAATTAGCAAACGAGTGCAGATTGGATGTTGCCAAGTGATAATTAGCCAGTTCCAGGTGTACAGCACTATCAATTACCTTATTATATATATATATATATAATTTTGTATAAGAATAGGGCATAGGTCTCATTTCAATGGATGAAAACAGTGGGAAAATCCGTGGAAGATTTACTTAGCACAGGGCGGCTGAGCAGATGACACGAGAGGGTAAAGGAGGGGAGGTAGGGAGGGGAGTCTATATTGGGGGAAAATGGCTAAATTGTCAACAATGGATGGGAGTACTGATGACATTAGCAGCTCTGACTATTGTTGGACATTGGCAGTGCTGATAGATGATACAAGTTACCACCTGAAAGCCCGGGTGAATTTAAAAAAACACAGAGTCACAGAAGTGACGTCCCGCAATATGACCCATTGCACCCAACCGTCATGAAAGTGACAACCCGCGGTTTAGGGGTTAAGAGCAACACCATCGCACTGTCTCTGTCAACACGTACGAATCACGTACTGCAAGTAAGGTGTTACATCAGAAGCAGGAAGCCGGTAGTCGGCTGGGGGCTGTTGAAAAGACAACTTTAGCTAATGTATCTGCCCTCTCATTGCCCACCACACCAACATGTGTGGGAACCCAACAGAAGTCCACATGGCAGCCACGACGGCCAAGGAGAAGACGCCAGTGCAAAAAGAGCACTTCTGGCATCACAGAAAATCACAAAAACAGATTGGGGGGCGATAAAAAATGATATAAAGAGCATATGAAATTGCAGTCAGTTCCACCATATACACTGAAGTAATGCCAAGAAGGCTACCACCCCTACTAAAGGAAGGGAAGACAACACCAAAGCCTACTCCAGTATCAGCCTTGGACCCATCCGTATAGACGGGGACAGAACCCTCGTGAGTGGAAGCATGTTCTATAGAGAAAGAGAGAGAGAGAGAGGGACACCTGAGAGGGAAATGAGCCGTTTTTTTCCCAACAACAGACCTCCAAAATGGCACACAAGGGAGTAGCCAAAAACCCATTCTGGGGATCTAAACATGGACAAACTGCCAGTCTCAGAACAAACAGGGCTAACATAACAGACGGGACCATGTAACTAAAGGGCTTTGGAAGCTGGGACAGGTTTTCTTAAGAGAGGAGAGATGAAAGTGTGAGAGAATGGGAGTATGGATGGGGTATAGGTGCAGGAATAGGTGAGAATGAAAGGGAAAAAGAAGGAGTGTGTATTGCTGTGGGTAACAGATGGAAGGAGAATATAAGAGAGTATGGATCAGTTGGGTCCTAGATGGTGTGGGTAAGAGTGAAAGTTGGACTACAAATGTGGGCAATTGTGTGCGTGTATGCGCCAACGCAAGATCATGCAAGCAGAGTGAGAGAAGAGTTTTGGACAAACGTGGAAGCATGCTTGGAAAAGTTTGGAAGGAATGAGAGAGTGTTTTTGATTGTAGATATGAATGGAAAAGTAGGGAATGTGAAAGTGGATGGAGTGGTTGGTGAGTGGGGTGTGCCTGCAGAGATGGATGAGAATGGCAGTACTTTAGTGGACATTTCTGCCGGGAGGGGGTTGGTGATAGCTAATACCTTCTTCAGGCACAAAATGATCTATAGGTATACGTGGCGAGTGTTGAGAAGGGTGGATGGTGAACTGAACGAACGGAAGGCAATGACTGATTATGTGTGTGTGGATGAAAGGATGAGAAGGTGTGTAATGGAGATTGGGGGAGTCGACTTTCGGTCCACCACTTGATGGTGGTCAGAATTAAAGTCCAAACATAATGGAGAAACAGAAGAAGGGAGGGACAGGAGGAAGTAGTTCTTACAAGGAGAGTAGAAAATGACAAGAGGATGAAAAAAAAAGGCAGATTATAAAAGGGAAGTGGAGGAGGGATTGAATAAATATAGATTGGAGCAGATGGGGGATGTGGAAGGTGTGTGCAAGGTATTCACAGGAAAAATCTGTGCAACAGGTAAGGTGGTGTGTTGGATGAAGAGAAGACGAAAGGGTGTTCAGGGAACAGCATGGTGGACTGGAGAGATGAGAGAGGCTGTGGCACAAAAGAAGAAAGCATATAGTGAGTGGATAAGAAACAGGGGCGTCGAAGAAGTTCAGAGACCGAAGAGAGAGTTGTATGTAGACAGGAGGAGAGAGGTGAAAAGATTAGTAAGAGAGAGTAAGAAGAGAGTGGACGAGGAATTTGGAAGGAATTTGAGTGCGAAGTGTAGGGAATGTAAGAAAATGTTCTGGAAAGAGGTAGAGTTCGACAGGGTGCCAAAGAAGTTAGCTGGGGAGTGAAAGATAAAAATAGTAGATTACTAGTAGAGAAGGGAGAACAGATGGAGAGAGAATTGCTGAACAAAGAGAATAAAAGTAATGCAAGTAAAAGTGGCTGGGGAATGGCTGGGAGAAGGAGGAATGTGGGAAGAGAGGAAGAAATCAGTAGGAAGGAAGTTGTGGAAGCAATGAAGAAAGTTAAAATGGGAAAATCTACAGAAATTGATGGATTGTGTGGTGAATTGCTGAAGTATGGGGGAGAGATAGTAATAGAATGGTTGTGGAAGGTGTGTAGATTGGCCTGGGAGGAAGGTAGAGTCCCGGAGGATTGGAAGTCATGTATAATTATTCCCCTGTACAAAGGAAAATGGGAATAAGAAGTGTGTGGTAATCATAGGGGCATTTGCCTTTTTAGTATAACAGGAAAATTATATTGTAGGATACTTATTGACAGAGTTAGGGAAATAACAGAAGAATTAGTTGGAGAACAACAGGGAGGTTTTAGGAAGGGAAGAGGTTGTGTAGGTTAGATATTCGTTCTTACATCTTTAGTGGAAAAGTTTCTAGAGAAGGGAAAGAAGTCGTATGCAGCCTACATGGATTTGGAGAAAGCATAAGACAGGGAGGATAGACAAGGACTGTGGAAAGTATTAAGAATATATGGAGTAGATGGGAAGTTGTTGAAGGCCATAAAGAGTATGTATGAGGGTGCCAAGGCTGCAGTGCGTGTGGATTGTGAACTGAGCAGTTGAAGGTTGGATTGAAACAAGGATGTGTCATGACTCCGTGGTTGTTCAATCTATATATGCATGGGGTTATAAAAGAGATACAAGGTAGGGCAGTGGATGTTGGAGCAGCCCTAGTGAGACAGGGGAGTGTTTGGAAACTCCTTCTACTGTTGTTTGCAGATGATACTGTGTTGTTAAGCGAAGATGAAGGGGAGCTGCATGGCTTGGTAGATGAATCTGGGAGAGTGTAAGAAACGAAATCTAAAGGTGAATGTAGGGAAGAGTAAAGTGATGGTCTTCGAGAGAAGCGAAGTCAGTGAACGTACAGTGATATTGGATGGGGAGGATATGGAGAATGTGAGTGCATTTAATGGGTAGTGTGATGAGTAAGGATGGAAGTCTGGAAGGTGAAGTGGTTGAAAGGGTGCAGCAGGGAAGGAAGGTTGATGGTTCCTTGAAAGCCGTGATAAGAAATAGGGAAGTGAGCATGGAAGGGAAAAAGCTGCTATATGATAGTATTGTGATACCAACTCTAACATATGGAAGTGAAGCTTGGACTCTGTTGGACGGACAGAAGTCAAGAGTGACAGCAGTGGAAATGAGTTATTTGAGAGGAGCATGTGGAGTCACATGGAGAGACCGACTGACAAATGAGGAAGTGAAGGAGTGTTGTTGTGCAGATGTGGATGTGATAGGAAGCGTTAGGAAGAACACATTAAGGTGGTTTGGCCCTGTGGGGAGGATGGATAGTGAGAGACTGATGAGGAGAGTGTATGTGAGTGAGGTGGAGGGGGGTGAGAAGGAGGGGGAGACCAAGGATGAGATGGAGGGATGGAGTGGAGAGGTATATGAGAGGGAGGTGTGAGCTGGGAGCAGGGCAGGGAAATGACGGGGGACAGAGCGACATTGAGGCGATTTGTTTGTGGCCACCCCTTGCAGGATTGAGGCGTCTGGCAATAGATAGATAGGACTGTGAATCCTGGGAGACTATCGCACAAGAAATTGAGTCTGGAATGCGGTGAAGACGATACCAACACTTCATCATCAGCAACTGGCGTCGCAAATCCAAGGAGAGTACACCAGCATCCACCAGCAAATCTGAAATCGGGGATGACCTGAATGCCCCGATTGCAAGACGTACACCAGCATGATGCACAGAGTTTAACAACTGGAGACGGGCATTTGTTGCAGAGGAGTAGACCTCACACCCATATTCAAGTTTAGGAAGAATAAGGGACCTATTCAAGAGGAGGAGGGTCTGATGGTCAGCACCCAAAGAGGTATGGGCCAAAATTATAAAAAGACTCAAAGTTTTAGACAAGCCACCTTAACAGAACGAATATGAGGAACCCAGGATAGTCTTCTATCAAACAGAATACCCAGAAACCGCTTCTCTTCTACACAGGATATTATTTGTTCATAGAGTTACAAGTCAAGGTCTGGGTTAACCCCTCAAAGATGACAAAAGTGCTTAGCCACTGTCTGTGTTAGAGAAAAATGGAAACTGCGAGACTCTGCCCATTCAGAAATTCAATTAACAGCCAGCTGCAACTTCCTCTCTATAAGAAATATTCTAGATGCAGTGAAGGAAATTGAGAGGTCATCAACACATATTCAGCCTCGTACACCATCAGGAAGTACACTGATTACGTTGTTGATGGCTACAGTAAAGAGAGTAACACTAAGGATACTCCCTCGTGGTACTCCATCTTCTAGTGCACAGGCATTAGAAAGCACTCCTCTCACTCGGACCCTTTAACCCGTCCAGTCCCGACCGGTTTTTTAACCGGCCTACCCCCAGATCCCGAACGATTTTCGACTTTTTGTTTTTTGGCTGAAACCTTAGCTTTTGGTGAGAAACATCGAAAATTCATAGAGAAATCGCGATCCTGAGGTAAAAAAATGTTGATACAGGTGTCACTCAACCTTATGTTTTCCTCCTTTTTCAGGGTACCTGGCTAAAGAAATCGAAGGGTTAACTAATTCAAGTCACTTTAAATTACGTATTTATTTCATTTATCTGGTACGAATTTATGTGTAGTACAAGTCTA
>JAGKTI010030440.1:0-12390 GCA_018397915.1 Birgus latro
TATCAATATCACATTGTTCCAGGTCGAATTTGGGCAATTGTACGTGAGGTCTGGTCACCATTTTGCTATACTTTCCCTTAGCTCCTCGTTGATGCTGACCGGATCAAGAACCACTGCTAGCCACCAGTGATATGAGATGTGTTCGAAGTTCAACTGCTTGCCCTTTGATCATGCACACTATCTTAGGGTTCTTTTCTAGACTGGGCCTAAAGCACACCAATAGAGGAACAGGGCACAAAAACTCTGGTCAACCAGTCTTACACGTATATTGCCTTAAATTTATACAGCACTGGATACAATATAGATATATACAAGTGGCACAATACACTATTAAGGCTTCAGGCACTTTCAGGACTGGAGGGCTCTGTCTGGGCTACTGGCATCTCATCTGCTGCAGGTGTCGGCCTGGTGTAGGGGGAGTCCTGTCAGGTGTGCCCTCACTCAAGAGGCACGGGACTGCTGCCAGGGGCCGTGTCATCTGGAGTGATCTGCTGGCCGGTGCGGAGGAAGGCCCTTCCCTTCGTGGGCCTCGGCTGGAGGTTCGGTCCTCAAGGCTTGGACCGAACAGAGAGAGAGTAGGCACGCTTGTCTGTGTCTACCCTGGGGAGGAGGTCGCCATCCAACAGGGCTGGGAAGGTTGCACCCCAGTGTCCTGGGGATGCCTCGGTGAGTCTGGGGGCTGCAGTCGCCTCTAGGTTGGGTATTGTCTGCAGCGTCCTCTCCTGCAGACATCCGACAGCTGGTGGTCTCATTCGGGCACCGGCTGGATTGCTCATACTCCAGGGGTCACGATGGGGCTTTTCCAGACCTCCTCCAGTTGTAGCTTCTGGGGGCTGCCTCTGTGGGGAAGAGAGGAGGGATGTCTCACTCAGCCGCAGGAGGGGTGGACCAAGCCAGAGACGATCTCCTTGGGGGAAGTCACAGGGGATGAGGGACGGGTGGTGTGTATTCCCTCCCTGGCGTGGCTAGTGGCTGTCGCTGGGGTCCCAAGAGCAGCAGGGGCAGAGCAGCTAGAGGCTGTCTCTCTCCTGCTGGTGCGGCTAGTGGCCATCACCGGAGCTCAACTTCTAGGATGGCTTGTAGACAAAGTGCGGCTAGAGGCCATCACCTGTCTACAGCTGCGGCTAGTGGCCCTCACTGGTGCCTTACTGGGCGAGGTGCAGCTTGTGGCTGTTATACTCACCCTCCTGTGCGGCTAGTGGCCGTCACCAGTCTCATTCCCTGAATGGACAGTGAGTGCAGTGCGGCTAGTGGCTGTCACTCGGTCACTGGTGCAGCTAGAGGCCATCACCGAGGTCCTGTGAGGTGAGAGGACTGCAGGCGAGGTGCTGCTAGTGGCCGTCACCTGCCAGCTGGTGCGGCTAGTAGCCGTCACTGAGGTCCAGGTCCCAGGGGTAGCTGCAGAAGGAGAGCATACATTGACTGTCTCTCCCCTAGTGCAGCCAGTGGCTATCACTGGTTTCTGCTGAGGGGGGGATGCAGCTATGGAACGGCTAGAGGCCATCTCCTGCCTAGTGCGGCTAGTGGCCATCACCTGGGTGCTGTCTGGGACTGTGAGCTCAGTCCCACCCCAAACCTGTCCAGCGCTGTTCCGGCTGGAGAGTAACTTGCCGGGACTGTGGAGTTGATGTTGGTCCGTCTGAAGGTAAGAGGGGCACAAGGTATTAAGGGACGTAGGTCTGTCTGGTCCTATCCCTTTACGCGCTTTACGAGCCTCCCAGTGGTCTCCTTGTGGGGTGAGTGTCGCACCCCTGTTGTCCCTCCGTGGGGTTGTCATTGCGCCATCCCACCTGTGGTGCTCCCTCCCCTGGTGTTTTGTCGGGATGCGTATTTTAGTGCCATAAAGGGTAAGTTCTGCACTGCAGCAACCTATAGCGTTGTTTTATACTCATTGGCTAAGTGTACCCGATATAATTCGTTGAACTACACAGAAAAAAATATATCATAATCCATATATGTTTTTTTTATTATAAGCGACGAGTGTATCTTTATTAATAACTGTTATGCTCTGTGTTTTTAAGGTGCAACTTCTTGCTCCCTAAGACACAGACACAAGCCTTGGGTTCTTTAATTCACGACCAGGCCAGAAATTATACCAAAGGAACAGGGCAAAAACACAGGCTAACCAGTATTACACGTATATTACCATACATCGACATACACAGTATAATATCAAACTTTACATGTGACACTCAAATTCCTTATGGTACATTCTAGGGGCAACACACAAATATAGCATAGATACACCTTAGGGGCTACAAGTCTGGTGATCACTGAACGTCTCTGTCGAGGTGACACACAATTCAATACAAGTCCAATATCACAAGGCCTCGGAGTAAATTCATACAAACTCCGGGGAAAGAGTCCACACTGGGGGCACTGAACCTTTGTATTTATGGGGGGGCACACAAACGGTCATAGGGGGAATCACATGGGCTATCACAAGTCCCGTGCGGTGATCAGTATAGGGTAATGGTAATTAGATTCACGTGAAGGGATATACTGTCACTGGGGGAAATTAACACAAGGGGGAATTTTAGAGCTCACTTCGGTTACACAGTCCAGACAGGGGTTTACAACATGTAGTGGGCTTTGCACTGGGAAGGTTCACTGGTGGGGTTACGTATTATGATGTCACTCACTGTTCAGGGCGGAATTTACCCCGGAAGGTTCAGGTGGCGGCCCGGTGTGGGAGAAAGGCCATCCAGGTTGCGTGTGCGGGCCTCTTGACGTGGGCGGCTGGGTGGTGTAGAGGGAGGCAGTCTCTGACCCCTCCTGGAGGAGCCCCCAGGTGTCGTCTGGCCCTCGGGCCTGGGCCGAATAGAGCCAGGAGGTGGGCGGCACTACGCCAGCCTCTGGAAGTGGTGGGCGTACGGTGGGCGGCCTCAGGCTGAGTGGAGCCCGGGGTCCGTGGCGTGCCCCTCGGTGGCTGGGGTCTAAGGTCTCGCTGGGTAGGGGAGGCCGTCAGGGGTTGCCAGCGGCCATAGCGTCCCGAGGAGTCCGTCAGCATCCGGGAGCGTGGAGGGGATGGCTGGACCGACAGGACGCCCACGACTGGAGCGCTCCAGACGTTGACGTACCTGTAGGGGAGCAGTTTCCGCCCCAGGTGGTATGGGGGGAGGAAGAGGGACGTCTCACTCGGCCACAGGAGGGGCGGGCCGAGCCAGAGGCATATCCCTTGGCGGGAGCCTCTGGACTGATGGAGGAGGGAGAACCGGCAGTCACTCCCTCTACGTGGCAGGTCTGATGGACACTATCGGAGCTCCATGCCGGGGTCAAGGGAGGAGATTCCTGAGAAGCTCATCCGGCCTGACAAGTCCAGCGGATGTTGCCCAGGCTCCCGGGCTGGGGAGTGGGGACAGGGGATCCGGCAGATGCCCCTCCTGCCCGGTAAGTCCAGCGGACATTACCAGGGCTTCACTCGTCCCGGGGGCGGCAGGAGGGAGAGGTCCAGCGGACGCTCTCACTTGGGTAAGTCCGGCAAACGCTACCAAGCTCCTGCTGCCGGGGGAAAGTTGCAGCCGAGGAATATCCGGTGGGTGCCGCCTCTATGGCAGGTCCGGCTGACGTTACCAAGGCTGCTCTCCCTTCCCTGGGACGAGCAACAGGGGAGATCTGGCAGACGCTCCCACGGCGGCTAGTCCGGTGGATGTAACCACGCCCCGCTGCCGAAGGTGGGTGGTAGGAGGGCCACGGCGGCTAGTCCGGTGGATGCAACCACGCCCCGCTGCCGAAGGTGGGTGGCAGGAGGGAAAACCAGCAGTCACTCCCTCTGCAGCAAATCCGGTGGATGTTGCTGCGCCTTTGCTCCCCTCGGGTAACGTAGGTCTGGGAAGACCGGTGGTCATTCCTCCTCTTTTTGCAGGTCCAGTAGGATCTGCCGAGGGCCGACGTGGGACTGCTCCTTGGCAAGTCCCACCCCGAGTCTCGGGACGGCTTTTTTTTTTCTTTTTTTTTTTATAGGTGACTCGTGCACGGGAACGAGGTGATTGGTGGTTCTATGTGGCTTCAGAAGGCTTCATAACGCCTCTTCCTTAGCGATTTTTCCTGCACATCTGTACTACAAAAGCAGCTCAGTGTGTGTGTGTGTGTGTGTGATCGGTGTTGGGCTGACTCGTATTCTAGGTGTCACAATTAAGGGGCTTCGTAGCACTTTTTTTATCGATTTAGTCTGCATATAACACTTCAGTATTCTCTTGTATGTTATTAATGGAAACTATGTCGATATTAAAACCATATAAACAACGTAAAAAAGGTTAAGGTGTAATACACCAAATAAATCGCTAAAGAGCTGCTACGAAGCCCCGTCGGGGGATAGAGTTAAGGGATGTTTATAAAACCGACAGTGGAGCTGCCTGGTTATAGCCATGCATGAAGGCGCCTCTCTCTAGCACAACATGAAAAAAGAAACTGAAATATTAAAAAGGAGATTTCGATTTTTAACAAAGAAAGTAATTAATCACACACCTGTCTCTTGGAGCAAATAAACTACTAAACGAATTTTAAAGGAAACATAAAATACAGGAAGGTGACGAAATGAGGTCACCGCGGAAAGGCTTGGTATTATGTAGCCTAGTATTGGCAGGCCAGCCAAGGTGCTATAATCTTATCACTTTAACATGACAAAAAACTGGCATCTCTAAATTTTGAATGCTGAGAAATAACAAGAGATTAACACAAGAACATAGCCCTAGTCACTAAGAATGCTATGGAAGGGATGCAGAGCCGTCGTATTGTCCTTTTCTGGATTCGGGCTTTGAGAACTAAGCTTAAAAACAAAAGCAAATAGATTTATTAAGGTTTGGAGACAGGAGTAAGTCTGCTGGTAGGTGTTTTGTTTATGACTGTTGGTAAAAAGTGTAATTCAGTCTAATTTCTTGTCAGGGTCGGATCCAGCACTTTGGAAAAGGGGAGGAGACGTGATTTTTGCAGTCATTACAACAGTCAGAATATCAAAATTCACTTTATTTTATCTGTTTATTCATGGGACTGTAATGATAAAGAGAAGTGCAGGAGCCATAAGATATTTACTGCATCTACTTCGGTAAATAACATTATTTTATTATAAGTAAAAATGGGTCAGATAACATAGGGGGCATAGGTCCCCCAGCCTCCCCCTCCCCAAATCCGTGGCTGTTTGAAGTGGTGCGTAGTATAAAATGAAGTGTTCCAGGGTTTTATGTGCCGCTTACATGAAGGGGATTTAGTGTCTTCGTTTGTGTATACATTTGTTCAGTTTAATAACAAGGTATTTGTCCTGACTCACGCTAGTTCTGGTGCAAATGGATTGTCATAATTTTTTTCCCCCTTTATACTCCTTTTGTTTACTTTGTAGTGATATAGTTACCGTGTACTGCTGTGGACACATCTATAGCCTATATAGTTTGGAGGCTGTGTCGTGTGCTTGTGCTTTGCTTGAACACTGTAGTTTTTTGTGTTCATATGCAAGTCTGTCAGGTGTTTTTTGACAGTTTTTGTTAAGTTTTCCTTTGAGTTTTGCGACAAGTTAAGCAGGAGTTCTCTCGTGAGGCAATTTCCCTGTTGTAGAGCATGTATACAACCCTCACCTTCATTGTTATATCCCTTATGCTTCATAATGTTATGTCTCTTGTGCTTCACTGTTATATCCCTTGTGCTTCACTGTTATATCCCTTGTGCTTCATTGTTATGTCCCTTGCAAGGTGGGCTGAAGCTCCTAATAACTGTCTCTACGGTGGGTGCAAACTGATGTGTATTTTGCTGCAATAAAATCAAGTCTGTTGGCTTTACTTCCTCACGCCGGGATTTTCTCTATACGTCTTTGACTTGGCCCAGATTCTCGTCCTTTGGCGGCTTATTTCACACAGCTCAGTGGCGGAAAATGGGTGATACGGTTCTACATCGCTTCCATAGCACTTCTTCATGACTAGCAATATAGTTTAGTGTTGATCCATTGTTACAACTCTGCATTCAGGATGGAGGGATGGCTGTTTTAGATCAATGACGAATAAAATAGAGTTAACTTTGGTACACAATGCGACGTCATTTCCACGCATTATGGAAGAGAATGTACACTCTAACTTTTTTTTTTAAATCATCCTCGCTACAGCACTACAACCCTGACGTCATCATCCTCGCTACAACACTACCCCAATGTCATGATAAACATTTCCTACAATTCCGACTTAGTGTTCAAGTTGTGAGAGTAGGCCAGTTCCGTCAAATGAAGACGAACTACCAATACCAAACTCAGTAACTCAAAGGAGACCCAACCCTTGCTTATCTAACAAGGAATAGAATTTGGTATCTCGTGTCTACTTGCTAAAGAAGCAAATTAAGAATAAACAGTGCACTGCTAATGGCAGAATGGTCATTTCTGAATATATCAGCACCACCTTCCCCAAGATTTTGTACTGAACTTCTTCACCAACTAGACCAAAAGAAATAATTTAATATTACTGTAGGTCAGTTAGGCTAGCCTTGGGTCTGGACCTGTTACATCAGTTGTTATAGTGCATATTAAAACCGGTTAGTTTCCCTAAGGTGGGATTGGGTGGCTCTTTCTCACCCCCCCCCCCTTCCTCAGCGATTGTTTACATTGGTTTTTGACGAGTCACTCTTTACCAAGTTTAAAACAATGTCCCTTCAAACGTAACATATAATAAGAATTGCTATACAAATTACCTCATATTGATTATTAGGTTGATGATTTTACGAATAAGAAAGTTATTAATTACCGCCCCTCAATTGCACCATATTGTTGCAAATTGATAAAACGTTGCTAATTACCGCCCTGCATTATATTACTTCAGTGATTATGCCACATTATTATTTATGTAAATGATCTTATTTCCAGAAAATGATCATGAACTTGACCTTTACCTATACCAGTTATAACACTGAGCAATATTTCCACGTGTTGCAAGTAAACAAGACGTTGGTACTTTAGTACATTATAACTTCTGGGACAGTTCTTTCATTACAAATATTTCTTAGTCTGCGACTTTCCTGATTTTTATTTTGTTATCCTTATCCTTTTGTTTCAAAATAATACATTGTAAAGGCATCATTTTTTAAAGCAAGTGAATGAGTGAAACATTTTTTTGTTACCAGTCCGGCATGACTACATATTGTATATCCGCTGCAGCAGGATTATCGCCATTCGTCACGCAAACATCGAGAAGTTTGGACGTTGGTAAGCGTCGCCGTTGATCAGGTTAGTTTTGCTTAGTGTTATTTCGCCAAAATGATTGATGAGGTTGAGATTTTGCTCGAATACTATCCTGTATTGCGAAATGTGAGCACACTGCTGCTGGGGGACATAACTTAGCTGTTGGAAAAGACTGGCTACGGGAAGAGATGGCGTATTGTGAAAAGCGATGAGCTGTGCTCTTTCGTTTTGGAGCGTGGGAGCGGAGCTGTTCTGTTTTGTACTGGACGAACAGAGCAGGACTGGGCGCCTGGTATGGTGATGAGCCGGCTAAAAGAGGGTTTGCACATATACACATTGTGGCGAGGCCGAGATGGAGATTTGGTATACTTCAACTCGGCAGTTACCTCCAGAGGCCCGCCACGGGCAGTCTGTTTAGCGTCTGCAAGGATGGGGAGGCCACGGATAACTATGTTAAAGGAACGTTGGCAGGGTTATGGCACAGGATCCTGCACCTATCATGCTATGGCATTTATAAAGTACGCCTGCACTCACTTGGCAGTCCCTTCCAAACTGTTATTGGGACTGTATGTGGGCGTTATGGGTGGATACAGGGACGTAAAGGCAGTTAGGACGGTAAACAAGATGCTGCAGGCTGTAAACATGCCTCTCAAGAAGTATAACCCAAACGACCCCGCCTCACATCCGTTATATAAGCACTTGCCCAAGCCACACACTGGCCACCACTGATGCCACGCCACCCAGGCCAAACCCACCACAGCCCGTCGCTTCTTTATACCTCTTGGGTTTGGACCACTGGCTTCCTGTGGAATGTTAACTTACGGTACCTGAATCAGGCCAACGCCGCTGCACTGGACTAAGCGAGGTAACACTGGCTTCCTGGGGAATGTTAACTTATGGTACATGACTCGGGCCAACGCCGCTGCACTGTGTTAAGCAAGTTAAGAGGCCTTATCTATCCTAGTCTGAAATACGATCCAGTTAACACCCCTCCTTTTTGAAAGGGAAGCTCTTGGAGTGAATTGTCTATCTATCTATCTATCTATCAATGGCCCGACGCCCTAATCCAGCAAAGGGTGGCCGCAGACATGACGCCTCCAAGTCGCTCTGTCACCTACCATTTGCCTATACCCTCCCCCCAGCTCAACTGTTATAAAATTTGTCATAGCTTTTGACCTAGTAAACCCTCAGATTTATTAATTTCGCCTCCCCCTGTAGGAACGAGAGGCCACAGATTTGAAGTTGTTTCCCTCAACTGCAGAAACTGAAGCGGGTAAACGATTCGTGTGTCTTTCACCACTGCTGACGTACTTGATGCAGCGTCCTTAGTTTAGTACTAAGGCTTACTCACACCCTGCATAAACTTCTTTTGAGTCCATAACGCTTTCCTCCCGAACTCGGTGTTATACATTGTAGAGCTGCTGTGTACTGACTAGTGATATCTGCCTGACATCGTTCATACCTGACACCCTCAACCAGTCGTCCATCGCAGTCATTGTGCAGCTGTTGTATATTGACTATAGTACAATAATATAGTATTGTGATCCCTACCCTGACGTGTGGAAGCGAGGAGTGGACCTTGCTAGAGGGTAACAAGTCAAGAGTGAGAGCAGTGGAAATGAGTTACTTGAGAGGAGCATGTGAAGTGACAAGGAGGGACAGGTTGACGAATGAAGAAGTGAAGAAACGTTGTGGGGTGGATGTGGATGTGGTTGAGATTAGGAGAAATACACTGAGTTTGGACATGTGGAGAGAATGGAGAATGAAAGACTGACCAAGAGGGTGTATGTAGGTGAGGTGGAGGGAGGGAGAGGGAGGGGAAGACCGAGGATGAGGTGGAGGGAGGGAGTTGAGAGGTACAGGAGGGTAGGCAAATGGTGGGTGACAGAGCGACTTGGAGGCATTTTGTCTGCGGCCACCCTTTGCGGGATTAGGGCGTCGGGCTATAGATAGGCATTCTTCCAACACTCGTCGTCGATACACTTCGTCAGAACTGACTATTGCTATCACAGAAATAGCATGTATTTGGCTCTTTTTCAACATATTGTTATGCCAGTAGGGTTTCACATATGGAGATGTAAGGAACATTCTAGAAATTATGCCGTAGGACAAGGCCAAGGGTGTCAAACTCAAAACATTTCGACGGCCAATTCTTAATTTAGTTACGGTCTCGAGGGCAAGCAAAGATATATACCTGTACGTATTTGCAAGACTGATGTTTACAGCATAATACGACGACTTACTGACTTACCAGGAATACGTTTTTAGAGTTAATGGCCTTAAGTATGTAAAATCTGTTTTATTTAATAAACAGTGGCACTAATGATAAAAGGTTTATGTATCTATATGCATTAATCAGGGGCTACAGTTTACTATAGATTATTTAGCCATAGTTTAAATAACTGAGTTATTAAAAAGCGAAGTATAACTCAGGATTTTGCTAAAAAAGCGGCGAAGTATAATCAGTGTGCTTGGCGTACACCGTTTCTCCGTGTCTTTCGCGACAGTTAAAACGTTTGGGCCTGGCGGCTCATGCCTTCAGATACCAGCAATGGCTGCGTCTTCGGTTTTAAACGGTATCGTGATATTTATTTACAAAAAGTAAAAACGATATTACTAGCATTTTTTATTTAAATTATATTATTACCATTATGAATAAAAGGTAATATATGAATTTTCTCTTTCTTAATATTGTATTTTCATTTATAGTTATTGTTTCACGGACTGACAAATCTTACCGTCATCTCGCGGGCCATTCATGACCATCCTAAGGGGGGGGGGGCGCCCACATCTGGCCCGCGGGCCATGAGTTTGACACCCCTGGACTAGGCTAATATTTATATTTGGAGATGAAAGGCACATCCAGAAGATTTTGGCATTATTATTTTTCTGTCACCTTTAGAATTGGCCTTGTCACTGTTGTTGTGGATTGTTAGTTGAAGTCCATAATTGTATCATAAAATGTGCGTTCTCTGCTAGAATGTTCTATGGTGGTGTAGTAGGAGGGGGAAAAAGGGGGGGGGGGTAGCGTATTTAAAGTGAGTTTCACGCATCAAAATTAGTTCACTTTGGTTCAGGTATTGTGCTAGTTCAATCGGGTGAGCCAGGGAGCGGCAGACCATTAGTGTATAGGTGAAAACTAGTGACCGTTTAGCGAGTCAGTAATGGACAATCAGTGAGCAATGAGACGGTGAGATTAGTCACTTCACTTTAGTGTGTTCGCTAAAAGTATGCCGGATGACTCAGTTCAGTTGTATTGAGTCATCCAAATTTAGCGGACGTGACTTCCCCAATACAAAGGAAAAGGGGGAAAAAGAAGTGTGTGGTAATCATAGGGGCATTTGTCTTCTTAGTGTAATAGAAGTATACAGTAGGATACTTAATGACAGAGTTAGGGATATAACAGAGGAATAAATTGGAGAAGAACAGGGAGGTTTTAGGAAGGGAAGATATTCATTCTTAGGTCTTTAGTGGAAAAGTTTCTAGAGAAATGAAAGAAGTTGTATGCGGCCTTCTTAGATTTAGAGAAAGTATATGACAGGGTGGATAGACAAGGAATGTGGAAAATATCAAGAATATACAGTATGGAGTAAATGGGAAGTTGCTGAATGCCGTGAAGAGAATGCATGAGGATGCTAGGGCAGTAGTGCGTGTGGACAGTAAACTGAGTGAAATTTTCTATTTGAAGGTTGGACTGAAACAGGGATGTGTCATGTCTCCATGGTTATTCAATCTGTATGTGGATGGGGTTATAAGAGAGATAGAAGGTAGGGCAGTGAATGTTGGAGCAGCCCTAATGAGAGAGGGCAGTATGTGGAAACTCCCAGTACTGTTGTTTGCAGATGATACTGTGTTGTTTAGTGAAGACGAAAGGGAGCTGCACGGCTTGGTGATTGAGTTTGGGAGAGTGTGTAAGAAACTAATCTAAAGGTGAATTTAGGGAAGAGTAAAGTTATGGTCTTCGAGAGAAATAGTCACTAAGTGTACAGTGAAGTTGGGTGAGGAGGAAATGGAAAATATGAGTGTGTTTAAGTACTTGGGTAGTGTGATGAGTAAGGATGGAAGTTTAGAGGGTGAAGTGCTTGAAAAGGTGCAACAAGGAAGAAAGGTTGCTGGTTCTTTGAAAGCATTGATAAGAAACAGGGAATGAGCTTGGAAATGAAGAAGTTACTGCATGACAGTATTGTGATACCAACTCTGACGTGTGGAAGTGAAGCTTAGACCTTGATGGAGGGACACAAGTCAAGAGTGAGAGCAGTGGAAATGAGTTATTTGAGAGGAGAATATGGAGTCACATGGAGAGACAGACTGACAAATGAGGAAGTGAAGGAGCATTGTAATGTGGATGTGATAGAAAGCGTTAGGAGAAACACATTAAGGTGGCTTGACCGTGTGGAGAGGATGGAGAGCGAGAGATTGACGAGGAGAGTGTATGTGAGTGAGGTGGAAGGGGGAAGAGGGACTGGGAGGCCAAGGGTAAGATGGAGGGATATAGTGGAGAGGTATATGAGAGGTGTGTGTGCTGTGAGCAGGGCGGTGAAATGGCGGGGGATAGGGCGACATAGAGGCGATTTGTTTGTGGCCACCCCTTATGGGATTAAGGCGTCTGGCAATAGATAGATAGATGTGTGCGCGGGAGTTCAGTTTTTCGTCGATCAGTAACTGTGAGTGATCAGTGAAGGACGGAGTGGTCAGACAGAGAGTCAGTGAGTGACAGTTAACCATGCAGTGTACGAGTAATTGTGAGTGAAGGGCAGAGTTAACGTTGGAGAAGGGTCAGTGTTTTGCAACTGCACCTCAGCTGTGAGTAGAAGGAATAAAACCAAAGTCTGCATCTGCCTCTGATTAACCTCCTGGCCTGTCTACGTGTCGTTCTCGACGCATCAGCGGAACCCTGATGCAGTAACACTTCCGTTTTCAGATAGATCTGTTGCTGTTCACGAAGAATTTGTGGAGAAAGATGGTCTATAGAGTTTTATTCTGCCAGTTAGCTGTGGGAAATAACCTGCAAAGGGACAGAATCCTCCGCCAAGGTAAAATGAATAAACTATAGTTACGGTAAATGAACCATAGTTAAATGTGAGGTGAAGATGAGCAACAGTGCCAAGAGGAACCATAAGGCGGAATCCCACACCTGATGTTGGGTGTTACGCTGTCATAGCATCAAATAGGGAGGCGATTCATGTCGCCGTAGTTGTTGTTGTTGTTCGTGGTGGTGGTGGTGTGGTGGTGATGGTACT
>JAGKTI010030442.1:0-12390 GCA_018397915.1 Birgus latro
CCATTCGTAACGAAATGGTTAAGCACAATGCCGTACTGCTGGTGGCATAGGAGGCTTCATAATACTTCTTCCTTTGCAATTTAAGTTGTATAAGGCACCCATGACATTCTCTTGTTTGTTATTCACGTCGTTTCAGTAACTACAGGCGACCGGCTGAGTGGGTGAATTTGTAAGAAGTGTATGACCAGGGTCTGGCACCCTTTTTTAACTTGACAGATGTCGAACTGACACCGCTGGGTAAGTAAGCGTGAAGCTACGTGCGGCATGTCTTTTTACCTATCTGGTGGAGCCAGGATTCCGGGGGTTTGAATGGTAAGTGAATGGGAGTGTGGCTCATTCAACTGGATAAACTTCAGTTTCTCTCTCTCTCTCTCTCTCTCTCTCTCTCTCTCTCTCTCTCTCTCTCTCTCTCTCTCTCTCTCTGGGCACTACCTCACTCTACCTTGGAGTGGGAATGGATGATGATGATGATGATGGTAAAGTCATAATTTGCATCGATAACTCACAAGGTTACTGAGGTGCAATATGCAGAATAAATAGCTATATAAGAGGTACTAGGATATCCAAAACAGCGTTCGAAACTGGCCAGTGTATTTAGGAGATCATCAGAGACAACGAGGGCTCTCCAAGTGATAGAGGGGAGGCGGTGAGAGCCTTTTGCAGCTAGGTGTTGTGGATCCCCACAGGTAAATATTTTTAAAAACTGGACAGCGTGTGGCCATATGCAAAGTGTAATGGCTACCACAGCACAGTTCAAAGATTCAGACATTAAAAAAAAAAAAAATATGTCACCTATGGTGTGTGTGTCATCTTCAAAGACCCCTTAACCGCCAGCTTTTAGGAAGAATATTTCTAACTTTTCATAAAAATAAGATCACGCTACAACATGAGGCTACGGCAGCTCAAATTTATAATGTGATGAGTTTTGGGACAGTGTTACGAACTTAGCAACTTGAGTCTTCTGCACACTGTGATAAACATCACTAATAGGTTGCCAGTGAATACGTCTCCTAGCTTTGAAAATACTGCAGGTTACGTTTCATTAATTTTCTGAGTGATCATTTATGTATTATGAACATACTGTATATGCCTCTTGTAACAATAATTAATGCATCTTATTTGAAAGGGATGTTTTCATGAGCCACGGTAGGTCCTCCTGCATAGCGTAGTTCCCTTGGTATTCGTTGTATTTGAGGTGGTTAAACCACACCACATTTCAAACACTGATCCAAAGCCAATTAGAATAGGACCGATAACTCCCACTGGCCCCTTCAACCTGATGACGTCTCTTTTTTTCATTATATTCTTGCTGCCTCCTAATGATTTTATTCAACGGTAAAGGTTTGTAATACTGAAGGAAATAATGACAGCTGATCTAATAGCCCAGGAGCATTAAGCATACACCTGGAAAAAAGTTCGAGGAAGCTGCTTTTTTCAGGAAAGCTACATAGAAGCCTCCTAAGTCAAAATTAACAAACATTCTAAACATTCCACGTATGCTAACCATGTGGACAGAAAAATTCAAGATGGCCACCATTAGCAAGGGGCGCGTATACAGCTTAGTGACTAAACTTCACACTTGGTCATGTAATACCACTTTTTATGGGTTTTAAGGGGTGATAAATTCATTTCTGCTATTATTCTGAGAATTCTATGTCACTGATATACACAAAGAACGTGCAGCAAACGCAAAAAATTGGAAACCTGTATTGATAATTTTGCTATGAATGTATAAACTAGAGTATACTTCATCAGATGTTTTTATTTTTCAGGGTGTAGACAGATTGAAGTGTAGAGGCAGAAGTACACAGATAGATGACAGTGTGAATGGAACGATATGGCAGCACAAGAACAGCGTGATATTTGTAATTTTTGTGATAAACCAATCACCTTTGACCGAAGTACTGTTACAGAAAGAGGCCTACCTGGCATATTGAACACTAGTGCTGATCTGAGGGATGGACGTGATGAAAAGCTAATGTGCAAAGTGTTGCAGTTGCGGCTCATAAATGGTGCAAAGAACATTACATCATGCCATCATACATTATATGTCCTGCCACAAACAGTTCCTGTTTGGGAGTCACTGCAGGCTTTCTGTGGTCTATATTCTCAGACAGCTGACTAACACACAAACCTCCGAGAATCCACAATTGCGTGTGACAGCAGACACTTTCTCACCTGTCGGAATTACCTATCACACCATTCGCCATTTGCCTACACAGGTGAATACCGCGAGAGACTGGTCTTCATCGATACTGGAACCGTGGCATTTATTTGTGCTAATGCAGATTGTGCAGTCAAATCTGATGAGGAGGCAGCTGCACGTATCACTGGCCTGAACTACGCTGATGTTAAGCTCAAAAGGAGGGACAAGGTTATATCTATTGATGCTGCAACCTGTACTGCCACTGTCCGTGGCAAAGACACTGAGGTCGACCCCACATTACTCTTCATGCGGGTCACATGTGTGATAAAGAATCGATCAGATATGGAGAATCACCTTAAACATGAGTTTAGCAAACAACCACCAACACTACTTGACAAGGGCACAATGCACAAAAACAACTAAACTGGTCTTGCCAAGATGCTGAAAACTCCACAGTCCCAATATCCACTGAAGCTCCTAAGAACGCATACTGTGTGGTGGATGGAGGACATTTGCTGCAAAATGTGACATGGCCTTTGGACTGCACATATTGTGATGTGTGTGACAGCTCTGTGAATCACGTTATCAATAACTAAGGCAAAGAATCCACTATCTGCTTTGATGGCTACGCAAATCTTACCCTGTCAACCAAGGTAGCTGAACAGAACTGCTGCACTGATCCAAATGTCCCTGCATAAGTCACAGGCAATCAACACTCCAAATTCGCCAATCGTAACAAGTTACGATTAATCAGCAGGCTGAAGGACCGGCTTACATCTGAAGGCGTTGCTTACTGTCAAAGTCAGGCTGATGCTGACTACTTAATAAGCAGCACAGCATTGGCATTTGCTGTGAATATCGCACAACCTGTTGTACTTGTGGCAAAGAACACAGATCTGCTTGCCATTTTTTTTTTTTAAGACAATGAATGGAGGAAGGAAAAACAATGGAAATAAAAGAAACAAGTCCATGTGCCTAAAGGTATCCTCCATTCATAAAAGATTTATAACAACTGGATTTAAATAAAGGTGGATTGAATGTAATGTTTATGGGAAGCAGCTCCCAGGAAGTGAATTCCAGAGAGCAGTATTTCTGAGGATAAATGAATTTTGATAAGCAGAGGTTCTGCATTGCGGGGAGGAGAATGAAAGTTCATGGGCGCTCCCGGCTGCCCGAGTATTTCGGGAGAAAATGTGAAGGGGAGGCACAATTGAAGCAAGCTCGTCAGAGAACTTACTGTAAAAAATAATGCTAAAGATGCAACATCTCTACGTACTGATAATGGAGGAAGGTCCTGTGTAATGGCTGGATTATTGATGAATCTAATGACATTATTTTGAATTTTGTCCAACTGCCTCAGAGCAACCGCTCACATCCACTCCACAGTGGCGAACAGTATTCGATCTGTGAATGCACATGACTTTTGTATATTGTGGTCAACTGCTCGTCTGTGAAGAATTCACGAACTCTGTACAGAAGTCCCATTTTTTAAAGAAGCATTTAAGCAAGGGATTTAACATGAGCTGTCCAGCTTAGGTTGGTGTTCAGTGTGACACCTAGGATATCAATTGTAGTGGATATGGGAATACTGACATCATTTAAAATTGTGTGGGAGTCTGAGGGATTCTTTCTGTTGGAAAAATTAATGTATTTAGTTTTCTGAGCATGAGACCAGATTTATTTGTCTACATTGGTTAATTTTGGAAAGGTCCTGGTTCAGAGAAACTGCTGTGTTTATTTGGGAATTTATAATGTCAGATTGTGTAAAGGAGGTACTAAATGTGTTGTGACTGAAAGAAATCCCTCCATCATGGATTTACCTGGTTTCCTCAAAGAAATCAGGTTGCCACTGCTTTTACACGCCGTGGTGCAATGGTATCAGTACCTGACTTCTATGCAAGAGGTCCTGGGTTCGATTCCAAGTGTCGAGTCATCAGCATAAGAGTGTACTGGGTTGTGAGTGACAGATAGGAGGTCATTTATATGAATGAGAAAGAGGGTTGGGGCCAAAACTTATCCCTGAGGCACGCCAGCATTTATGGAATGAAATTGGGAATAAATTCATCCACCATGACCCGTATTTTTCTATTAAGAAGGTAAGAAGATATTAGAGGAACAAATGATGCAAGGCCATAGTGTGACATCTTTGACAATGTGTTGGTTGTCAGGGCCACAACAGACGATATCTACATGCAGTATGCACGAGACTTTGTTTATAGCATACACAGCATCCAGCAGGCAATGCATCCACACACCCGACAACACACACTGACAGCACACGCAATCACCGAATGTGACGCAGTCTCTGCCTTATATGGCATTTGCAAAAAGAAGGCCATGACAGTCTTGGAAAGCTAGGACTGGAGGACGTTAGATGTGTTTAAGAAGAGCGATGCCAGCCATGAAGAAGTAGCCAGAGTGGGGGAAATATTTTTACTGAAGTTATATAATCCCACTCCGACATGTACAATACTTGATAAGATGAGATTTGTGCGGGACATGCAGAGGATGAGCAACGCATCCAACAGCTTCCAACTTCAGAGCCTACCTCCCACATCCCCAACTGCCAAGTACCAATCATATCCAGCCTACTTCGCAGGAGTAGTTGGACAATGTTGAGGATCTAAATCCTACTGACTGGGGTTGGGAGCTTTAAGGTGGAAAGCTCAATCCCATTCTGACTGACAGACCAGTAGCAACAGCGCATGTTCTCACTGTGTCATGTGGGTGTAAACAAATGTGTGGCAAGAGATACAATTGTTGTGTTAAGAAGCGAGATTTGGTAGTTAGGTAGTCTCGAAGCTTCTTGCTGATTCCCGATGTTTACGGTAGCTAGTTCCGGTACGAGTCAGAGTTGCCAGGTTGCCAGCTGTTTGTTAGCGTAGTTATTTCGTAAGTTATGCATTAATTTTTCTTCTCTTTTTCTTTATAATGTTTTATTTATGTATAATGTTTTATTTATGTGATTGCTTGTTAAATTAAGTAATTTGTCATTATGCTAAATAATTTATCGTGTTATGTACTGTAAGAAGACTCTTGCATATTTTGGTTGTCTCCAAGTTGGTAACTGTTGCTGGTAGGGGAAGGTACAGGACTAGCATGTCCTAGGATGTTGGAGAAGCAAGGAAGGTTATATAAGGATGGGCATGAGACTATAGCGAGTTCAGTCGGGTTTCAGTCAGTTTGAGAGAAGTTCAGTCGGTTTGCAGTTCAGTTTGAGTGTAGTGCAGTGTCAGAGCAGTTTGTATATTTTCGTTACTTGTGAAAACAGTGAAGAGCTGTCAAGCACTAAGCGTAATAACAGTGAAGTGTTGTCAAGCATTAAGAGTAATAACAGTGAAGTGCTGTCAAGCATTAAGTGTAATAACAGTGAAGTGTGGTCAAGCATTAAGTGTAATAGCAGTTAGTAAAGTTTGTATAGCTTCAGTGCTTGTGAGAACAGTGAAGTGAAGTTGGAAAGCACTGAGTGGAATTATTTGGAAAATAAAGGCAGTGAACTTTAGGAAGCGAGTGTTTATTTTCGCTTCAGCTGATCTTGTGTGCTGTACACCGAAAGGCTGACCATAAGAAGAACAGCTCACTGGGCAACGTCCTTCCTGTACTGTACTACTGCAGTTGGAGCCTGTGGCAGTGTGGGGTGGGGACGTAACAGTTGGAAAGCAGGACTCTACTGTACACCTATATGTTCCTCGTGTTTTGGCTAATCTTGTGCTAATTCATGCCCACCTGATGGAGAAGTTACTGAGTCCCCATGCTATAACTGTGACCATAGCTGGTTATGATACTAAAAAAATGTTTAAAAGTTGGTGCTGGTTGTTGACTTTAAATGTGCTGAATTTACCATTTTGTTTAGAATAGTACATTACCTTGATCATATCTTGAACATACTTCAAAAAATCATTGAAATAATGGTAAAAATGGTTTTCTTATACCCAAAAACCCATAAAACGAGGTATTACATGACCATCTATGCCTTATGGTTCCAAAGCCATATAAGCGTCCCAAGCCGTTGGCGACCATCTTGGATTTTCGTCTCACACGGCAAGCTCATGCGGAATGTTTAGAATGTTTGTGGATTTCGACTCAGCATGCTTCCAAGTAGCTTTCCTGAAAAAATCAGCTTTCTCGATTTCTTTTTCCCAGTCCAAAAATGTCCCCCTAACTGAACAAAAATCGTCTGGGGGTAACGAGAATAAGTGAAATAAAGTCACTACAAGGGGTTTCTTCATGGCAAAAATGTCGCTTGGAAAAAAAAAATCACACTGAGGGAGTAAACGCCATCTTAACCCCATCAGTCCGATGACATGCTGTTACCTATAGCCTGCAGCAAGACGCCAGGCTGTTGTTGTGGGCTCCAGGTTAATTTAATATGTGAACCCAGTGGACTGCACACTGAAATTCTGGCTGCCCACCATTTCCCTTTTGAGGGATTAGGTGGGAGTTGAGATAGGTGAAGCAGTCCAGTTACGTTGGTGACACCACGTGAAGGCGACCCTCTCAAGCATCAAGACGCCAGGTAAGGTAAAGGAGAGCGACGGTGGCCTGTCTTGGTCTGCTTATAACTATAGGTGTAAAAGTGCCATCTCTCCATCACAAATACTGACCTGTAGATATTACCGCCACATGGTACTAGTTACAAAGAAGTGATATCTAGGAAGGTTGCAGGGTTATAGCAGAATTTTATTCTGCCACTGGGCTTCGAGAAATAGGTTGAGTAAACTCTCTCTCTCTCTCTCTCTCTCTCTCTCTCACNGGAACCACAATGAGGTCCAGATCAAAACCTGCCGGGGGTGGTGAGAGGGTGGGGGACGGGGCGAGCACGGCATGGGGGGCTCGGGGCATCCTAACCCCCATCGAATGTGTGATCGCCAGCACCCGTGAGTTCTTCGCCGTGTCGGACCGCCTCCAGGCCCGGCAGTGGCGTAGAGGCAGAGGTTCCCAGCCCACACCCTCTGCCTCAACCACCCCATCCACACCCTCTGCCTCCATCACCCCCTTTTCCTCCATCATCACCTCCTCCTCCACCACCCATTCTTCCTCCATCTTAAGCTTATCGTCTACCACCTCCTTCTTCTCATACAGCCCATCTTCCTCCTCTTACACCCCCTCTACCACCTGGTTAAAAAGCCTCCCGGCCTCCCCCTCCGGGTCTCCTACAGGGTCCAGGACCCCGCTCTTCGCCCCTGCCAGAGTTATGGGCGAAGAGATGATAAGAGACGCCGAGGAAAGGCGGAAGAAGGCAGAACGAAGACGGGACGAACAGCTTCTAGAAAGGAAGAAACTGGCCAAGGAAAAAAAGGAGGAGGCGTAAAGGAGAGTTGAGGAAGAGTGCCACAGGAGGGAGCACGTGATGATGTGCGGTATTAAGCCCTGCAAAAAGGTAGCTGACGCCAGGCCTAAGGCGCAGAGAAGTGGGGAGAGGGAAGCTCAGTGAAACCGTCGGGAAAACGAACGGCCGCAGAGGACGACAAAGCAGCGGCGTAAGCAACTGGAGGAGGCGCGGCAGGATGCGGACAGCGGCTCTCAGGATACCACAGGTGAGGAAAGCACCATCTGAGGAGGATGAGACGGCTCAGCTCTCACCCTTGTCGACTGTGGTTTTATCACTTGTGCGCAAAGAACTGTCTTCCTTTCTTGCGAGGATAGGTCCTCTGAATTCTCTACACTCTGGCTTCGAGACTATGCTGTCATTAACTAAATATGTATGTCTGTGCTGTATACTATTCCCTGATTCTACCAACTATATAAAATTCTTTTATTTTTTGACTTCTAAGATGTACCACATTCTTTCCATTGTTCCTTTCTCTAAAAGCTCCATCCATGGTTACTTCAATGTTCACCATCATCTTTGGCTCTCCTCTCGATTCACTGATCCACAACTGGCGAACAAGACTATTTCTTTTCTATCCTTAGAAATGACTCTATTGGATAAGTTTATGTGAAGCTACAGAATGTGGTGAAAGTTTTGGGCGTATCAGATAGAGCCAGGATTCCATGGGCTTGAATAATGAATGAATGGAAGCGTGGCCCATTGGATTGGGCAAACTTGGGCTGTCTGGGCGTTGCTACTCCTCACCCTGCCTTAGAGTGGGAAAGGAGGTCCGGATGATGATGATAATGATGACGACCTAGAGCAACCCGAAGAGAACCGTACACGTATCTCCGACCACCTTGGAGAGTTCCAGCATACTTGACCCTTCGTTTACAACTAATTCTTCTGTGTGCTCTGTAATGCTCGACATTTTAACCTTTATGTGATGATGGAGGATTAGCAATCCCACCGCTTCTGTCACCAGTGTAGAGGTCGAAATTTTGACTAGTGCAGAGCTCTCAATTTTGGCTTACCAAAACAATCAGAGCTTTAGAGAGTACGCTGCCACCACCCAGCGTAATGCTGGGAATTTATTCCACCAGGAAAAATTATGAGGACTACTGGTGTTTTGAGGCTAAGAGCACTAGGGTAGCGTGCTAATTAAAGAGCGCGTGAGTAATAAGATATTAGCACACCTTGCGGGCCACTCAACCTCACGATGACTTCTCCTTAGGGGGATGATAAGACTTAAACTCAATGAAAACTTAACCTAATATTTACTAATACTAAGTATAAAAAAAAAAAGACAAAAAAAATAGAATAAAAAAAGAAATATTACTTTACAGATTATGAATTACTAAGAAGTGAGGAAACAAATTACACTTTGCACTGGAGATATTTCTAGTCAGACTAAGCATAATCGGGATTAATGATTCAAAAGAGGTAGATAAATATGAGCATCAAATTTCCCAACGGGGTAAGTATGTGAGGTTACCGTACACCAATATACAGTTGAACCGACTATTCACAGAAATGTATTATCATACACTAAATACGTGTCCTTCACGATTACATAACTGCTCAGATTAATATTTTCACACACTAATGGAGTGTCCTTCACAACTGTATGATACTCAAGATGATATTATCACTCACTAGTATAGTGTCCTTCACAATTATATGGATACTCCAATCAATATCATCATTCATGAGTTAATCTTTTCTACTGAATCAACACTTCAAATGTCACTAACACACTTGATTTCTCACTTCCAGGGACATGAATTCTCACATATTATATTAATATTCACGATAATACTACCAACATGAACCCAGCAATCCCGTGGCCTCGAGTGGGCTGCTCGGGAAATAACCCCGAGACAACACCACCACAGAGTACACCTTTGGAACCGAACCTCGGTGATCACACGAAAACTAATACAGTACTAAGAGAGGAACAATGTAAACGGATCGACACTTAAAATATGAAATAACATTTTCAACAGCTTCCTAGGACTAGATACACGCAGGCTTACTATTCGTTTCAAATATTCACAAGATATATATAAAACAGAGTAGTCTCAGTGGACCAGCTAATTCGAATTCGGGTTACGTCAGAAAAGGGGGGGAGGGAATTTTAGTGTAGCGGGCATTTAGGCAGTCAACGTGAGCCAGACGGCTTCAACACTTGTGTCGGCAGACGAAATGAAGTGGTGGCGACAATCTGTAATTTTAGCTGAACGAAGGGAAGTGACAATGATATGAAAGGAATTCGGGGGGGGGGGGGGGAAAATAAAAACAAATTAACCTATTACTATATAAGAGCATTTATATTACAGGAACAAAGGGATAGAGGGGGGGGCGGATTTCAGTACGCGGACACTAACCTGTAATTTTAGCAGAACGAAGGGAAGTGACGCTCCCATAGGCCACACGCAATCTTATATAGCCTTGGTTGTTCTAATCCCGGGGACCGGCCACAACTCTGACTGATCACTCTGCACATTAGAGTCTTTACACCTACTACCAAGGGACATGGAAAATATGTCTACACTCGAGTCACATGGATGGATTCACTTACGATGTTTAAAATTTTGTGACAAGGGTACGGGATTTATAATTATACCCAAGCCAAAACAAACGAGAATTTGAACAACTTATCATGTTGGTTTCATGACTTGCGACACAAGGCCATTAGCACGTTTCGCGATTGCAAATGACTATTATCAACAATTAGGAGTTAGAAAAGCTTCAATTCACTACTACGTAGTTCAAAAAGGGAACATTATTGACGACGATACATCAATCTCTATATCAGAGCATGAAAACAGACATTCGCGATGGTTAAACTCTTGCTAAAGTTTTGTTGTCATACGGACCGGCTGGGAAAGCGATTGATTCATATGTATAAAGTCGAATGCATTCACATAGCTGCTCGATTTAGTCCCACTAATAATAGTATTTCGCTCACACTATGAATAGTGATAAAGATTAAATCTCAATGTGGAATTTAACGGCTGACCAAACCACTGCGTAGAGAAAATAATATCTCGGGTTTAAGGTTACAATTATGTTACACTTATTCTAACTTAGATTACCCTTATACTAACTTACACTACCCTTATACTGACTTATATTATACTTAAATTACCCTTAAAATTACGGCATTACACTCTCTTAATCTTTTCCTCTTCGCTGGACTCCTCTTGTCATGTCGCTCCAGTAAGGCCTGTGGAGTCGGACCCTCCCAAGAAGCAGGGCACTTTAGAGATGCTGATTGGGAGGCCCTCAGGCAGAACTTCTTTGATTTTCCCTGGAATGTTTATTGCTTCCTTGGCCGACAGCCATCAGAGTGTCCGTCTCGCATAACAGAGCTTATTCTCTCTGGCATGGAAGCATACATTCCTTTATCTTATCAACTGACTGATGCACAATAAGCCTTGGTTTATGCATTCTTGTTCTAATGCTGTCCACAACAAGGAGGAGGCCTACAAAAGACACTGGAGCCAACCCACCCCTGAATCTCGTCTCTCATATTTTTGTCCAGGAGATGAAAGTAAAAAAAAGATGAAATAGAAAGAGCGGAATTAAATCAGCTTATCAAGAAGAGACAGGGAGAAGAAAAAAAGAAAGAGAAACATGGATCAGATTAAACAAACCATCAAAAAAGAAAAAAATCTGAAACAGGCTCGAAGTAAAATGGCACAAAAGTTGGACGGCAACAATTTTATCACTGAAAGACAAAAACGGTGAAGTCATAAAATGTAGAGATAAGATGGTGAAGAGTTGAAGAATTTTACAAAGAACTGTATGCATCAAAGACAGTAGTACCAATAGCTAACCTTTCAGTTGACACAAGTGAAATACCAAAGGCAAGACCAGACGAAGTAAACATTTCTCTTAAAAGTATGAAAAGAGAGAAGGTGCCATAAGATGGAATACTAGTGGATTTACTGTTGGATGCAGGAGTAGAAAAACAAAACAGGCTTGCCCACTTATTTACTCAGTGTAAGAAGAGGAATATTCCCAAAACGTGATGCAATACAATAGTTATTTTGCATTACAAAAAATGTGACTCAAAGGATCTAAGTGACTATCGACCCATTATCTTATTACCAGTTATTTACAAACTCTTCACTAAAGTCTTTACAAACAAAATAAAAACAAATTTGGAAGAAAACCAACCACGTGAAAAGGCAGGATTCCGAAGCGAGTATTCGGCTACTGATCATGTACCAAAATGAATCAGTTAAATGAGAAAACTACCGAATATAACAAACCACTATGCTTAGGTTTTGTTGAATAAGAAACGGCTTTTGACTCAGTGGAGCACACAGCAATTGTAAATTCATTGCGAGAACAAGGAGCAAATGAGAACATTGCAGAACTGCTCGAAAACATATATAAGGAGGGAGCTGCTGCAGTTAAATTACATGTAGACTCGGAAAAAATTAAGACTGAGAAGGGAGTGCGTCAGGGTGATACAGTTTCACCAATATTATTTACAGCATGCCTAGGAAGTATTTCTCGGAAGCTCGAGTGTAAGAAAAAAAAAAAAAGTAAAAATAGATGAGGAAAACTTAAACCATTTAAGATTTGCAGATGACGCTGTCCTATTCTCAGAAACAGTTGAGGCATTGCAAGAAATGGCAAATGACCTAGACAGATAAAGTCTCAAAGTAGGGCTAAAGATGAGCCGGAGTTAAACTAATGTTTAAATCCAAATACATCAAAGAACGTCATCGGAATAAACAAAGAAATTCTTAAAGAGTCGAGGAGTACAATTACCTGGGGCAAATACAAAAACTAACGAAAGACCATGCCAGAGCAATGAAAAGTCGCATTACAAATGGATTGATATCCTTCGGCAAACATAGATACAGTACATCACGAAAAGTAGCTTGGTTCAGCAGTGGACTTGCAATGGCTGATG
>JAGKTI010030444.1:2232-12390 GCA_018397915.1 Birgus latro
TATGTAAATAAATAAATATAAATAAAAGGGATGTAGCCTAATAATACTTCTCACTTACATTAGAAGCCGGGAAAATATTAAACACTAATAAAACCCTAAGTAAATAACATCCACCTTTCACTAAATCACATCCAAATATAAAGCATCATAATGTGGACACGAATAATAGCAAAACAGAAGTAAAATGAATAAAATATACTCCTCACCCCTGCTGTCTCTCGGCGCGTCCTTCCTCTCTCTTGTCAGTCGGGCAAATGAGGGTGACAAGGGCGAGTTCAAGGGTTCAGAGATTCGAGGCAGATGATGAACATGACAACGGAGAGTTCGAACCGGTTTTTGCGTTTATTTCTTCTATATATTATTTTTTGCTATCTCAAACTTGCTATAGAGCGGGAGAGATATTTTGACTATGATTTAGATACAGCCTTCATTAACCTTTAAATTTCGAGAAATCTTTTGTAAAATCATCTGGAGTTAAGTGAGACAGATTGGGCGGGTTGAGGAATTTAGAGGATTCGAAGGAGAGAGCGAACACGACAAATGGAGGGTTCGAAACACTGATATTAACAAGTTTGCAGCACTTACTTATATTCTTTTATATTTCATCCATGGTATCTCAACGATTTTATATATACCAGGAGAGAAATTTTGGCTGCAGAAGTTCGAGATAGCCTTCATTAACCCCTACAGAACCAAATGAATTAAATTAAAGCAACCATACTCTATTACCACTAACTTGGCCCAGGTTTTCGTCAGTGTCGCTTATTTCACATAGTTCGAGAGCAAGATGAGACAATACCGTGGCTTAACGTCCTTTTCTCACAGCACTCCTTCGTGAATAACATCATAATCTAGTGCTAATCTACTGTATTGTTAAAACTGAGCATGCAAGACAGACAGATGGAAAGTTTAGGCCAAGTTAGAGTAAAAAGAGTATAGATCGGCAATGGATGATTCGACCAGCCGATATTAACATTCTTAGAGCTATTATTATTATTATACATAACTACCTTCATTCCCAGTAAATGGAGTCACGAAATATAGTCTTTAAATTAAGCTGGACAAATTTCAGCCCATAACTTTAACCATAACGCTGCCCAGATTTTAGTTCATCCATCCATCATCCAATCCTATGTCGCCCCATGAGGAGCGTAGGAGCCCGGGACTAGGCAAGTTGGTCCTGACATTTAAGATGAGAGTGACCAGTCTCATTTATCCCTGAGTGAAATAAACCCCAACCATCCCTTGGATATAAACCTACACAGGCTCAATCCGATTGGAGCACCTTAATTACCCACTAAACCACCAGCCGCCATAATCTGGTTATATGGTTACCACCCAGCGTAGAATATGGTTTCCTGGTGTACAGGAAACCATTTGGCTTGTCACTCAGTGTAGAGTCACCCATTGGCAGAAGGAAGAGGAAAAATGAAGGAAAGAAAGACAGATGGGGGAAGGTAAAGTCACCTGTAGGCAGAAGGAAGAGGAAAGAATGAAGGAAAGAAAGACAGAAGAAGGAAAGAAGAGAGGAAAGGGCAGACACCCAAAGCAGCACTACATCGAGTGAGTGGATGGTGAGCACCCCCACCTACTCATAACCCACCTTTTAATTAGTTTGTAGATTATTTTCATTGGTGAATGGAAGTGCAATGATTCTAAATACATTCCACAGCACTTATTCATTACTAGCATGTTCTAGTGTTATTCCTGAAACTAATTATTATCCCATCAGCTCCCAGAGTTCCTGTGCAAGGAATTTTGCTGGAAGGGCATTAAGCGTACCGCCTTTCGCCTGTCGGCTCATAGTCGCGAAGCCGATAGGTCCCTACCCCGGGGTTCTCTTTTTTATTAAAGTTTGAAAATGACCAGTTCCGCCCTATTTTCAGGACGATGGATGCAAATAGGTTAAAGATATGGGTGGAAGTTTTAGTCAAAGTTAAAAGTTAGATGAGCTATACACTAATCTAATTATAACCGTAAACTTAAACACTGATGCTTCAACAACTGATTTAAGGACTGTATATCAGACTACAAATTTTGAAGTCAAAGTTTAGCCTTCTTATATTTAATTGCATTTTGATGTGGGATGCCGGCGGGCCATTTCTAATATCCACAGGAGCTGAGAGACGTTCGTTAGTGCGTTTTACGCTTTTCTCCACCTATAGTGGAAGTCGGGCCATACATTAGCACATGAAGGGGGAGGACAGGCCGTGTGCGCAGAGCAGATGTGCCGCCTTGCTCACACTGTTTCCTCTGCAGGATTTTTTTTTTTTTTTTTAAATTAGGGTGGTGGAAGTGCGCTTCGCGCCAATTCAAGGAAGGTGCTGAGTGAGGCGGTGGCAATGATGTTGGCTGCGGTGTTTCGGAGGGTACTGAGCGGGATTGCTGCAGTGTGGTCTCTAGAGATGTCAGGGTTGGGGTAGGGGGGGTAGTTTGCCAGGAGGCAGGATGTGACTGGGCAACGGAGAAGGTAGTGGAGCAGTGGGTAAGGGGTGCGGGTTTGGCAGTGCTTGCATTCTGAGGGAGTGGAGTCGCTTGCTGCATCTAACTCATAGAGGCTAGGATATCCCAGTCTGAGGAGGCGGAGGCGGGTGAGTAGGCGATTATCTTTTGGCAGAGGCGATGGGAATGGCGTGTATCGTGTGGCCTGAGCGAACCATGTTGCAGAAGGGGAGCCGAGTCGTACATGTTGACTGTGATCACTGCTGCGGTCTGCTGCACAGTGTTTGATTGATTTCTTGATGCTGGAGAGGCTCGGTGCTATCTCTATATCAATGCTGGGATGCAATGTTGCTTGTATCATGGCATCATCTGCCTTTTCATTTCCCCTGATGACGATATGACTGGGGATCCAATGTATGGTGACTGAACCCCCTGCATCCTGTATTCGCTGGGTGGTGGCAAGTAGGTCTGTGATGATGATGTTATCAGTAGGAAGAGGCTAAAGGTATGGATGGCTGCCAGAGAGTCAGAGTGGATCATGATGGTGGATGAAGGGCTGTGGAGCAGGGCATCCTTTAGAGCAGCTAAAATTGCCACCAGTTCAGTTTGTAGTGTGGAGGCAATATTGGTTAAATGGAACCCCTGCGCTCGTCGTTTGCAGACAAAGGCTGCCGCTGCTCGACCATCAGAGACAAAGCCATCGGTATGGTAAGTGACTTCATCCTCTGGGGTGATGGTATGGATGCGCTGTAGGCCTTCTTGGCGGAGTCGCTGGGTGGGAGTGTGCGATTTAGGAGGTGAATTGGTGATGAATGTATTGCACAGGGGGGTCCCATGGGGCCTAGGGGCGATAGTGGGGGGCAAGAGAGTCAGGAGCTTGATTTATGAATGAAGATATCTTAAGGGCATGGATGGCTCTGGTTGGTTGTGCTGTGGAGCCAGCTGCCCGAGAGTATATCAGGGTGAAGGCCTGTTAATGCTTTAATTCGTGATAACAGGGGGAGCAGAGATACACTAGGGGCGAGTTTGGTGGCAAGGGTAGCCAAATGAGTTGATGCGGAGGTCGAGGCTTATGAGGTCTCACTCGAGGCGGAGGTTTCCAAGCTTTGTCCACCTCGGAGAGCCAGACATGATTCTCATGGCTTTGTTCTATATGACCTCTAGCTTTTGGGATTGTACTGGATCGATGGCTGGGAGAACAGGGGCGGAGTAGTCGACGACTGATCTGATTGTTTGCATGTGAGAGAGACGGAGGACTTTAAAGGTGGCTCCTCCCCCTTTACCTGCTAGTGGTCTGAGTGCTGAGATCCGGGTTTTGGTCTTATCTCTCAGGCGCGCGACTTCAGGTCTGAAGGAGAGGCGGGAATCAGTGATCACGCCCAGGTATTTATGAACAGTTACGTATGCAATTGAGGTTTCCCCAAGGGTCAGTTGATCGATAGGAGATCTGATGCCAATAGGCACAGCCTTTGTTTTTGAGACATTAATTTTAGGGCCGAGTTCTTGGCACACTGAGTATAGTTTAGAGGGCTTTCTGGGCTTGTGAATGATAAGGGCCCTATGGATGGCGAGAGCTAGATCGTCGGCATAACACAGAAGTCTGATCCCGGGTCCTAAGTCGATATGTAGGAGGCACTCCACAAGGGTATGGACTGAGAATACTGCCTTGTGGAGTGCCATTTTGATGTTTATGGGGGGAGGAAGTGAATCCCTGGAGGCAGAAAGCACCTTCACGATCTCGGAAGAAGTCCTCTACCCAGCAAAGGAGGCGACCCCTCACACCCCTGCGTGGCAGGGTTGCAAGGATAGCCTCTGGGCATTCTGGCTCGAAGGCCTTCTCGGGATCTATGAAAACGGCTAGACCTTTGCCTCCTCGGAATTCAGACAGGAAGGAGCTGAGACATTCTGAGGCACCTTTGCCCTTAGTGTAGGCAAAGATGTGGCTGTGTGTGTGTGGGGGGGGGGGGGAAGTGACCAAGTCAGATGGCGGAGAACCATCCGCTCAGCAGTTCTGCCGAGACAACTGAGAAGGGAGATAGAACGGGGGTTGTTAAGGTCGTTTTGTTTAGGGATGGGATGTATCACAGCACGCTTCCACTGCGAGGGTACACGGCCGAGTGGTTGAGGAGGTCAAGGAAGGCCTTCTCAGCCACTGGACCCGCATGTGAAAGCATGCTGTAAGTAATCCCGTCCAAACCTGAAGCGGTGTCGGTACTGGTTTTGTAGGTGTGTGTTAGCTCGTGTAGGGTGAAGGGCACTCTGTCTCGGCTGGGGTGTTTTTACTAGTGTCGATCAGGTGTGCTCTGTGTTGGTGTAGCTCTTCTTGTTTGCGTCTGGTGGAGAGTAGAAGTTATTGGGGGAAGGTTCTAAGGGCAAAGACCTCAACCATGTCCTCAGCTTTTTCACGAGGGTCGGGGTGAGTCGGGGGGGTGGGCAGTGGGAGGGCTAGAGACCGCCTTCAGTTTCCTCCAAACAGACCTGAGATTGGTGTGGGCCCCTGAGATTGGCACCACTCCAGCCATTTCTGCTCTTTTATGCTGTTTTTCTCTGCTATAAAGTGTGCCTGATAACACTCTGGAAATATCGTAGTGCATCAGGAGTGGGGTTGAAGTGATAGATCTTTTTAGCCCTGTTTAGCTGGCGATTGAGTTCAACTCTAGGGCTATAATACCAGTGGTCTTCGTGGTAGAGTTTTGGAGGACTGGTGATGGAGTTTGCTGTGTCTGCCGCGGCCTGGAAAGCCTCAGTGATTTGGTTGGCATGGCTATCAAGGTCAGTGGAGGAGTCTAGGGTGAGGAGGTGGTCCAGTGTGTTTGCAAATAAGCCCCAGTTTGCCTGTTTCGTGTTCCATCGTGGAGGGGGCCCGGGGGGTATCGGAAGAAGAGTGATTCCTAGGAAACAAATGATGGCGTAATGATCTGACGTTAAGGTGGGGTGGATCTCCCAACTGGATCGAGGAGCCAGCCAGCCTACCTCCTCCCTGTAGGTGTGCAGGAGTGTTGGTGTTATTGAGGAGGGATATGGTCGAGGTTAGAACTATGTGGTGTCCTGTTGAGCTGGATGAACTGCAGGATGCGAGGCACATTTGGTGGGCATTCATGTCCCCCCCTGTGAATATTTCCTCTGACTGTGAGGTGGAGAAAATCTCCCCCAGGTACAGGTCGGCTGTAGGCGAATCATAAACTTGAAAATTTTGAGGTTTCCGTTCGCCAAAGTAGGTTTTACTCCCTGAATTTCAGCCCTGAATCCGCAGCCTGGGAGGGGATCGATGGCTATTGCAGGAATGTGATTTTTAACGAGGATGGCACAGCCTCGGGGACTGCCGCGGGCACTGGGAATAAGGAAAGGGGTGAAACCCCGCAATGCGGTGCCTCAATCGGTAGAGAGGTGGCCTGCAGTCCTAACGGACCCAGGTTCAAATTCCCGTTGGAACAGTTTAAGTACAGGAAATATTTGTCCTGGTACTATATGTATACTGATGTATTCTTTATTACTTAATGTTTCATAATCATGAACAATAACTTAATATTGGTATGAAATAGATGCAAAATATTTCACATCATTATTTTGGCTTTCACGATTATCTATTCCTGCTGGCCTAATGCCCCTTCAGGGTGATGGCCATTTGCAAATTAATAAAAAATTGTAATCGGTCTGCCCACCCTCTGACACTGACAGAACAAAGGTGTGTAGTGCAGTTTTAAGCCCATTCAATCTGACTGTTCATATATTTTATTCTTCCTGCCACTGTATGATTTTGTTCAGTCCGGGATACTTCTTACTAAATGGGTAGTCATAGTGGGGTAGCAAGAATATAAAAAAGTACATTGTACAGAATAAATTCCCTGTGTTAAGAATAAGTTACTGCAAATTTCTTTTGCCACTTACATGCAGTGCAACGTACATTATGTTTAGGTGATGGTTCAAAGCTTTCCTATACTATATAAGTAACATCGTCATCATAACTCTTCACCAGTACTATAGGAAAGCTTCAAACCATTACTTGAATATAAGATGATGATTCTCTTGTGTGTAAAATTGGTAGGGAGTAATGGAATATAAATGACTGTATTTTGAGTGGCTTTAGGGGTTTCGTAGCACCATTTACCTAGCGTAGAGGGATAGCAGAAATTGGGTTGTATCGATGCTTTGAAGAATTGATAACACCTTTTCCTTAGTGGTGTGTTTCCTGCATATTGCACTCAGTATCCTCATGTATGGTAATGTTGGTGCATCATTGAAACTACAGTATATAAATAACACATGGGAAGGTTAGGCGTTTTATGCAAAAGCTTGATACCACCTGAAACAAGTATGGGCTAAGTTGTAAATCATATTGGTGAAAAGGGCCAATGGCTATGCCTGTTTTAATGGTGAAGGAAAGAGAAAATATGCCTGTTATATCAGTTTTAGTTCAAACTTAGGTACCATGCCATTTTTTTGTGTTTTTGACAGTGTATTAGGTCTTCTTTGTAACTTATCCATAGCAAAATGCCTCATTAAGTATTTAGTAAATAATGATGGGGGAGATGTTTTCCAGCTCCTAGTTGTCTGCTGTCATATTTATGTTAGAATTAGGTCTGGTTTAGTCTGTTGATACAGGTGTGATTATAGATGGACCCAGTAGCTGGAGAACCCCCTCCCCCTGTTTACCAAGTAACCTACTCAAGCATTTATCGTGGAGAGTCATGGAGACCCCTAATTTGGCAGGACTGTCAAAAGTGCAATAAAAACAGTCCCTGATATGACATAGCTTAAAATTTACCAGTAGCATTTAAGAGAAACTCCATGAAATTGGGAACATTAGGGTGGTCTTCGGTACAGTATTTTGAGACGTCTAAAATCTCGACTCCAAACTGGCTGACACTCGATTTGTTGCATCTGACTTGTGATAATCTTTAATGTCAGTTGAGAAAGAGTTTGCTTTACTTCATTAGAGGCAATAATTGAATATTTGTTTCATATCAGGCAATTATGTCATGACTGGTTATTGTCATTGCCAGGGATGAGTAAGAGCAAGACCAAGATTTGGCAACAACTGTAGGCCACAATACTAGGCAACAATGAATGAGAGTTGGGCTCCCATGATACCCCCCCACCCTTAGTGAGAGGCTAATACTCTGCAAAGAGGGGGACCTAGATAAGCCCGTGGCACACTAAAATTATTGCAAATAGTAAAACTGAACATAATGCTGCACCAGTTAAAACTGTCTACTAATGCATGTGAAAATTTGCATACATCATTTTTTAATCAATGGGAAGTAAGTACAGCAGCAGCTGAAATTATCATCATCTGGACCTCCTTTCTCACCCTAGGGCAGGGTGAGGAGTGTCAACTCCAGACAGCCCAAGTTTGCCCACTCCAATGGGGCAAACTTCCATTCACTCATCATTCAAGATGCCGGAATTCTGGCTCTATCTGATAAATTATATCTCATAAATTATAATAGATGAAAATTACTGACCGTCCTAAGGGACTTTTTTTTTTTTTTTAACGGCAGATGACTGATTCATCTTAAGGGAAACCTGTTGTGAAGTGGCCAGAAAGCTATATTTAATCACCCTAATTTAAAAACTACGGAACAATAAATTATTTGATAGCAAAGCCTACATGATATATGTTTGAAATGGAGTTAAACCTGTTACAGTACAGTTATTTTAAGGTAAAAATTTGAATTTTTCATGGATTTTTGTACTGATCTAAAATATGCAGCAGGAAGAAACTCTTCAATATATACAGACTGGATTTTCTGTTTCCTTATCAACCTAAAGTTCAAACCCCATATTTTAAGTGGCATTGGTGGCTGGTCACCATTGCCTTGAATGTCGGGACTTCACTAGCCCCAGGCCCATAAGCTCTTGTTTATATGGGGCAAGCTGACATAGGGATATCTAGTTAATAATTCATTTTTCAATAGTTGCATATGAATAAATAAATCACTGAGGCATGAGGCCTTACAAAATCTCCAAAGCTAATTTCAATTGCAGCCCTGAGGCATGAGACACTAATAAAATGTTGCACTGTCATCATTAAACTCATATTTGGCACCTCCAGCTAACATTTTTTTTTTTTTTTTGAGGGTGATAAGCTTCACAGTGTAAACATATGTTGGTTCCATTCCTGAATATGATAAAGGTTTAAAATTAGTGCATATTGGCTGCATGAGGGTCATCAAGACAAAGTGTTTAAGCTCAACATTTCCCCAAAATACTGCCTGAATGATCAGTGTTATTTACAGGTCACATGTAACTCAGCTCATTCAAGTAGGTGTAAAACTAAGGTGATGTGCTGTAACAAAAGATTAACTCAGTAAGTTAGACTATGGTACTTGTCATGAACAGGGGCGCCCACAGATGTATTTGTGGTGGATGCACATATTGTAAAGGGGCCCAGTTTTCAGGACCAGGGGATGGCGAGCAAAGCGGGCCTATTCATGTTTTTTTTGTTTTTTTAAGTTTTGATCAATTTAAAGTGCATTTTCAAGCTATCTACAGAGGTAAATTTGGGTGTAAAAAGTTTACTTTGCAGATACATGCATTATACTGTAGGCTATCTGAAAATACATTATCCATGTAGCTGAATGATACAATACATTGTTTTTGAGTCACTGTACTCAAGGTTTCTATACTTTATTTGGTAACTACATTGACATGCAGAAATCATTAGGCCAAGTTATAGAGATAACAGAGATTATACTATAGAATGCTGAATTATAAGCATGGGCTAGAGTGCATTTGGTAAACAAGGCTGTTATGAAAAACACGTCACCCCTTTTATTAAAAAGGAAAATATATTAACAATGTGTCGTCCCTGTACTAATTTCTTCAAAAAATATACTGTATAACAAAGTGTCGCTTGTCGGTGAAAAATTCTCGGATTCTGTGTAGGAGTCCCGGTTTTTTATAGGTTTCTTAGGCAATGGATCTAAAAGGCTGTCCAGCTTAGGTTAGTATTTAGTGTCACACCGAGAATATCAATAATAGAGGAAATGGGAACATTTACATTATCAAAAATTATGTGGGAGTCAAGATTCAGTCGGTTAGAAAATTGAATTATTAGAAAATTCTGATTACTGGTAGGTGGTGGTGACCATCATCCACTCACTTGATGTAGTGCTGCCTACTTCTTCCTTAGCCTTTATCATTCTTTTTCTGTGCCTGCCCTCCTTTCTTCCTATTTCTCCTATATTTCCTGTCACTTCTTACTGCTTTTCTTTCCTTTACAGGTGGCATTACATTGAGTGACAAGCCAAATGGTTTCCTGTAAGCCAAGAAACCATTTACAACGCTGGGTGGTAACCATATAACCAAACCATACGTGCTCCCTACGTGTCAACAAGTGGGTTGGTGGAGGGTTAATGCCCCTCCCCGTAAAATAAATAACTCAAAGTCAAATGGCCACCCCTTACGGGATTATGGTGTCTGGCAATAGATAGATAGATAGATAGAAAATTCTGATCAATAGGATATAGCATATTTAACCTAACAATGAATAATGAACTATAGGCTATGATATAAGACCCAAATCATGGCATCAATCTTCACCTAGGTAAAACTTATAGGCTACAGGTGTCTATCTATCTATCTATCTATTGCCAGACACCATAATCCCGTAAGGGGTGGCCATTTGACTTTGAGTTATTTATTTTACGGGGAGGGGCACTAACCCTCCACCAACCCACTTGTTGACACGTAGGGAGCACGTATGGTTTGGTT
>JAGKTI010030445.1:0-10429 GCA_018397915.1 Birgus latro
ATATTATCACTAGAAACACTATTTAATGATTTCCAAGTAGTTTGGAATCCATACTAAAAAAAAAAACACTGTGAAAGCAATGTAAAATACGGGCACGTACGGGCCTCGCACTCGCACTAATTCGCCTAATTCGCCGCTGGTATTCTGTCATTTCTTACTCATATACACACTCACACTTTATTATTTCTAGTACTTTATTACACTGATATATATATCTACAGTCCTTTACCGCTTCCCACACGATGTTTAGTAGGGGTAGAGGCCACAGGGCCTTTTATAATAGGCGCAAAAGCGGCAGAAATGGATGAGCGTCATTTCCCCGTGAAACACGAGAGCGAACTGAGCGAACTGACTGTATCTCGGTAGCCAAGAGTTGAAAATGTCAGTTGCTAATGTATATGCTAAGAAATAAGTCGTAGGAAATCTAGACAATGCATAATAAATTAGGTAGTTCCAGGTGAATATAAATATCACTCAGGCTTCTCCCTTCCTTTCTTATATACATTTATATTACGAGAGTAGCTCATACGGCATATTTCATGGGAAAAAAAGCAGGGGAAATTAGCGAACGAGTGCAGGTTGGATGTTGCCATGATAATTAGCCAATTCCAGGTGTATGGCACTATCAATTACCTTATTTTATATATATTATATACTGTATATATATATTATTTTGTGTAAGAATAGGGCATAGGTCTCAGTTCATTGGATGAAAACAGTGGAAAAATGCGGGGAAGATTTACTTACCGCAGAGCGGCTGAGCAGACGACACGAGAGGATAACGGAGGGAATGTAGAGAATGGAGTCTAGAATGGGGGAAAATGGCTAAATTGTCAACAATGGATGGGAATACTGATGACATTAGCAGCTCTGACTATTGTTGGATATTGGCAGTGCTGATAGATGATACAAGCCCGGGGGAACTAAAAATAACACAGAGTCACTCAAGTGACGCCCCGCAGTATGATCCATTGCACCCGACCGTCACGAAAGTGACGACCCATGGCTAAGGGGTTAAAATACAGACTAGATACGTAAAATCCATCCTAGACATTTTACCAACCAACAAAGCTCCAGGCCCAGATGGAATTCCTCCAATTGTTTTGAAAAAATGTTCCCCAGAACTTGCCTTTGTTCTAGCTAAATTATTAAGATTATGCATACGTACCTCTCCATTCCCTAATTCAAGGAAAGAAGCCAATATCCACTCAGTTCCAATGAAAGGAAGTTCCTGTTACCCCTCTAATTACAGACCAATAGCTGTCACATCTTTCCTTGGTAAAGTATTTGAAATTTTAAATAATAAGTACATATTTAAACATCTTGAATCTGACAAATTAATAGTGATAGACAATATGGTTTTTGCCACGAATGATCAACCATTGACATACTCAGTCTCCTGACTCATACAGTCCATCAGTCAATCGACCTACATGGAGAAACTCATGCAGTAGCCCTTGATATTTCTAAACCTTTCAACAGAGTATGGCACTGTTCCCTGCTGTCCAAACTCCTTTGCTATGGACTAACCTTTTTTGTTCCTCTGCTTTCCTCATATCTCAGCGACAGAAAAATAAGAGTAGAGTAGTCGTAGGCAGTCTGGCCAAACAGCCCCGAGTCCCTAAGGAAGGCCATGGCCGAGACCGGGCTTTCCCACAGAGCTCTCAAGGAGTGTATATTTTGTTGTTGGCATAGTTGATTGTGTGCAATGCAGTCTTCCTTGATGTGCTTAATAGTATGGGGTACTGTATTACATTCTGGACAGGCATCAACGACGGAGTCGTCCAGCCTCTTCTGATAACTTAAGAGGGCTGGATGATGCCCACATCTCAGCCTGGGCAGGTGGACTCTGTCCTCACTAGGGAGATAGGATTCAGAGGGATGGATATCGTGAGGCCGGGTATGCAGCTGTGTGGGAAATATTTTCCCCCCGAGCTGTTGTGCTTTTTACTTTAGTTGTCGATCGTTAAAGAGCAGAGGAAAAACGTAACTGAGAGGTTTAAAAACCCAGAGATTACGTTCTGTTAATTCTTATTATTAATAAATTAAATGCTACTGCGTTTAACATTGGTAGACAACTATGTACATACATAAACTGGAAAATTTTCCATTGACCTAAACTGCGCCTGCGTGGTAAGGATGAAAAAGCCCACGATCAAACGGGAGGCCAGTTTTAATGTAAATACAGTATATCTATCTGTAGAAAAGGGGAATATTTCGTTTAGTTTAATTAAAACTAAGATTAGATTAAGTTAGATTCACCTTGTATATTTTACGGAGTAAGTTAGCTGTATTTGACTTGTAATTAAGCAATAATTGGCAACTCTTCTATCCTATGAGGGACAAGAAGCTCGCCATCTTGCACACTCCTTGAGTAGATTTCACTCCGAGTAGCTGTTTGTACATAACACCCCCAAAGGACGCCTGATTGCCCAGGAAAGACCGAAACAGCACGCCCGTCGTCATCTTGTTGTTCGACTCAATACGTAGCTAAGTGACCTTGTTGATTTGGCCAAATCTTAGGGAACTAGCTATAGTAAATGAGAGGTGATTGTAGGTGAGTTAGGGGATTTAATTGCCTGATTTACTCACGAGACTTATGCAAATTTACCTCTGTTAAACCTAGATAACTTACAGTGAGGAGTATCTAGGAAGTTCGCTTTTTTTTCTCACAAGCTGTGTGTTTTCTTTAACCCGTCAAGTCCCGACAGATTTCCAACCTACCATACCACAAAATCCCGAGCATTTTGGGGAAAACAATTTATTGGCTCAAACCTTCGCTTTAGGTGAGAAACATCGAAAATTCATAGGGAAATCGCGGTGATGATGATGATGATGAGATTCGCCACACGGGTGTGGCACGGGCTCAGGGTGGAGAGCCCGTATCCTGTGCTTAAAACGGTTGATACAGGTGTCATGCAACCTTACGTTTTCCTTCTTTTTCGGGGTATTTGGATAAAGAAAACGAACTATGGAAGGGTTAACTAATTCAAGCCACTTTCAATTACTTATTTATTTATGTATTTGGTACGAATTTATGTGTTGTAATAGACTATATTGGTTTTCACACATTTATATAGGCAATAGATGCATTGTTCAGTCACCAAACACATCCACATATGGCACCTTCCTTTATGACATTACCACCTCATCACTTCTGTTTGTTTCTTGCTATAGCTTTTATTTCTTTGTCCTCCACCTCAGGAATCACTTTCAACATGAATTTCGTCATTGGAGAGACCGTGGGGCAACATACCTTTACTAGCCAGCTTACTGCTAACAGGTGAATTGCCCAGTGTGGGGGAGAGGGGGATTAGGTGGGGCCAGGCAGTATCTCCGCTTGACAGCAGGTAGATGAAGGTCTCCCACAAATGCCTACCCAAAATCACCCATGAAACTTGAAAATTGTGCAAATTATGACCCTTGCAATTGAGCGATGTACCCATACGTCGATGGGTGTAGTAGTGACAAAACATCGCGACGCACCCATACGTCGATGGGATTCCTTGGGTTAAGTGGCTGAATGGAACTGCGAGTGATTTGAGTATGAATATGCTTCTGGAAGCTAGTCTGAGGTGGATGGGGGAAAAGATATGACAGTATTTGTGTATGATAATGTGTGCTGGGTGTTGTTTTGATGTTCCTGGTTTGTGTGGATGTGCTGCCATGTAGTGTAGTGGATGTTGTGGGTTTGTAGAGGCTGCAACGAGAATTTGGGTGCCACTCATGTCTAGATGATCGTTGACTTTGAGGACTTGTAGTAACTATGCAGCCTGTGATAATTTTTAGGACCTTGTTTTGTATGGTCTGAAGATTGTTATAGTGTGTTTTAGTGAGGTTGGGAGCCCAAGCAAGGCTGGCATAATTCATTACTGAATGTATATATTGTTTGTATACTATGGTGGTGGTTTCTTTGTTGTGTCCAAATGTTGTATGGGCAAGTGACCTCAAGGTATTGAGTCAAGGTGTTAATTTATTTTTTGATGTTTGTGATGTTTTGTTTAAATGACATTGATGTATTGTATGGTACACCAAGGATTTTTTTTTTTTTGGGGGGGGTGATAGGGGAGCGTTGTTTATGGTGAGGTGTGGAATGTGACTGTTCTGCTGTCCAGTTTGTGAGAAGGGTCACTGTAGATTTGGCTGGGGCTTTCCTGAGCCTGTTTGTAGTGAACCATTCGTGTAGTGTGTTGAGGTAAGGTTGGAGGATGTGTGCAGCTGTGTTTGCATTTTGGTGTGTATATGTAAGTGTTATGTCGTCTTCATAGGAAGCTATGTGTGTCTGTGGTTTGTGGGGTGTGGGTATGTCGTGCATATATAGGTTAAAGAGAGTAGGGAACAAAACAGATCCTTGGGGGACGCCATTTGTGAAGTTTCTGATGTTCGAAGACTGACCGGCAAAAGTTATATGTGCACATCTGCCTCCTAAGTAGTTTGCCAGCCATCTTTTTGTGTTATTGTGCACGTTTGTGTTGAATATTTTGTTTGTGAGGTTGTGGCGGGGGATAGAATCAAGAGCTTTACTAATGTCTAATGTGACAAGGAGTGTTCTGTGTGGTGACCTAGCTGAATTCATGCCATCAAAAACTCTCTGTGTAAGGTCTGTAAGAAGAGTGTTTGTGGAGTGTTGTGGCCTAAAACCATGTTGTGATGGGGCTAGGGGTGTGTGAGGTGTAACTAGTTGTTGTACCAGTCTTTCAGTGACTTTGGAGGGCGTGCAGAGGAGTGTGATGGGGCAGTGTGAGGAAGGTAACCTGGGGTCTTTGTTGGGTTTGAGGATAGAGATGATAATGCCATGCTTCCAGATGTTGGGTATTATGTTGTGTGAGTAGCTGTAGTTTGATATGTTGGTGAGTGCTTGTATGCCTTGTGGTCCAAGGTGTTTAAGGTGTATGTTGCTTATGTTGTTGGTCCACAGGCAGATGAGTGGTTGAGGTTGCTGATGATGTGCTTCGTCTGGTTGTAAGTGAAAGGTGCGAAGTCTGGGTCTGTGAGGAACTGTCTCTTGCGTCACGATGGGGGTTTAGATGGCTGACATGTGAAAAGAGATTGATGAGAGTGTTTGTCTGTTGTTTGTTTGAAGGGATTGTGTCTGTTGTTGTTGTGATGGCAGCGTGTGATTGTGTAGTGTTGCTGTTGGAGAGTGTGATGCTGTTTAGTGTTTTGTTCAGTTTGCTGGTGTTTGTTTTGTGATCAAGTGTTTGGAGATAATTATTCCAATTTAGTTTTGCTGTTCTGATATTGTATTGTTTATCTGAGTGTTGAGTTCTTGTATTTGCTGTACGGTGTCATGTGTATGGGGTGTTGGGGAGTGTCGTTGTGTGTCCCGTTGTCTGATGAGGCCTTGAATTTGTGCTGTGAAGCTGAGGTTGTGTCTTTTTCTGTTGCCTCTTGGGATGTGTCTTTCGTCTGCATTCTGTATAACTGTACTGAAATTGTGCACAGCTGTGTTGATGTTTGTGATGGATGTACTGTTTAATGTTTCAAAGTGTCATTCTGTTTCAGCTGTGATGGCCTCCCAGTTGGCTCTCTTATAATTAATGTATGTGTGTCTGTGGCTAGCTGGGGTGATTCTGGTTTTGGTAGAGATGATGATCGGGAGGTGGTCAGAGCCAAGGTTTCTTACCACTCTCCAGGATGTTGTGGGGGTGAGGTTTGGGGAGCATCAAGTGATGTCTGGGGATGATGGGAGGAAGAGGGCTTTGTGTGGGATATGGGTATGTTGACAGGGACTATTGAGTATGAAAAGATGACTTTTCTGGGTTTGTAGTGCCAGCCCTCTGGTTGTTGACATACCAGGCCGACGCCTTGGCGTTGAAATCACCACCCATGATGATGTTGGGTATGTTGGTGATGTGGTGTATTTGTGGAGAGTAATTGTGTGGTACTGTGGGGGATGGTTGGGGAGGAATGTATATGTTGGCGATTGTTGGGTGTGATTTGTTACCAATGCGTATTTTATTTGATTGTATTTCTGTTGTGGTGTCATGCGGCGGAAGAAGTGACTTTGTGTGTGCACTGGTATCTGAAAAGTTGATGGATTTGTGTACAAGGGTGATGAGTCCACCGCCACTGCCGTCGGGCCGGTCTTGTCTGATGGTGGTGAAATTATGAAATGTAGGTGATTTTTGTGTTGTGCGAAGTTTTGTTTCTTGTAAGATGGCGCTGTGTATGTTGTGTTGTTTGATGAATTATGTGAATTCTTGTTTTTTTGTTTATGCCATCTATGTTTAATTGGAGAATGTTTATGTTATGTGTGCGACGTGTGTTGGGTGCTGCAGCACAGAGGGGAGGTGGTGATGTGGGTGGAAGGGAAGGGGTGGGAGAAGGTTGTGATGGAGGTAAGGGTTGGGGTGGATTAGGTTGGGGTGGGACAGGAGGGGTTATGGGATTGGATGGTGTGGAAGGATTGGTGGGTTAGGCTGAGGAGGTGTGGGAGAGGTAGGAGTAGGGTTGGTGAGAGGGTTAGTGGGTGGGGGGAAGGAGCATAAGGAGCAGGTCCAGGTGTTTGTGTAGTTTTTCTGGATGTAAGTGTTGTGCAGGTGTAAGGGGTCCAGTTCTAGCAGGAATTCCATTGAACTGAACCGTTTGTCTGTCTGCTCGACATGGTAGGTTTTGAGCATATTGGACATGTGTATTTGTTGGTGGGTCCCGGGTTGCTCTCAATGTCCCCAGCGAGAAGTTGTCGAGAAATGACCGCCGGGGAGTCATTTCTCGGTGTAGAGAAAAACGGTGTTGTGTGTGATGTGTGGAGAGATGAGGTACTTGCCCGGGCGACCGAAGCCACTCCCAGGTTCTCGGGCTCCGTGAGGGGCTGGGGGGGGGAGGGTTGCGGTGGTTTGGCCCCCATTCTGTCCTCCTCCTCTCCTCGACAGCCTCTGGGGGGTAGACCCACGGCGAAGACTCCACCGCTTCAGGTCCAAAAATAAGAGTAAAAGTAGATGATGTACATTCCAATTCCCACTCAATTAATGCCGGCATGACACAGGGATCAGTTCTGGCGCCAACCCTGTTCCTGGTTTATATTAATGATCTCTTATCCGTCACCCACAATCCCATCCATTCATATGCAGATGACTCAACACTTCACAGTTCATTCATACCCAAACACCATTTAAAAAGTCTAATATCTCAAACTCTCAAATCAGGACAGCCATCTCCTTAAATTAAGACTAATCTATGATCAATGAATGGGGACAAAACTACCTTGCCTCATTTAATGCTTGTAGAACCAAATATATATAATTTACTAATAGACAAATATTGCCAGATTCATATATTACCTTCAATGCTACTAATATTCCCATCTCCAAAAGTATTGAAATTTTCGGTGTCTCACTTGACAATGCCCTCAGCTGGACTTCTCATGTCGGATCACTTGCTAAAACCACCTCAGAGAAACTTGGATTATTATACAGAGTCCGTAACTACTTCACTGATGAGCAGTTGGATATAATTTATAAGAGTCATATGCGCTCGCATCTTGAATATTGCTCACCCTTGTGGAATGGATGTGGAGAGGTTGCATTAAAACAACTAGACAATATTCTGAACCGAGCTGCTGCAATTATTAAGTTTTTTTTTAGTTCTGTAAGATACAGACCCAAAATGCATTATCAGGAGCCCCAGGGACCCCGTACTGAACTGCTTTGCTTTCGGCAAGCATATCTGGTTAGCACTGCTCAGCTTCAGGTAAACGTTCTCCACGATCTTTCTACACATTACACATCTAAGTTTGTGTCGTTTATGTTTAAGCATTATCTTTTCACTATAACACTATTTTCACAGGTTTTCAGTCTGTGCACCTTGTAAGATGCTAAAGAACGTTCTGTGACGTCACCAGTCAAGCATTGCATCGCCAATAGGCTACTTCCTCCACAGACTCAGATAATATCGTATATATTCCTAATTCCCGTGACCTACCTAATAGCCACGCCCCTCTCTTCAAATGATACCAATATTATATTTTTGGATGCGTTTGCACGAGAAATTTTCATAGATATATAGTACTAGTCTGTACTTAAAGCTGAGAATGAACAGCAAACAGCCGGGTGGATGGCCTGCGCGACTGGTCACAAAATCTTCGAATTTTCCTAGAAGAGCCAGGGGGGAGGGGGAAGGGCAGTTCCCACCCCCACTGCACTCCCTGCAGCTATGCTACTGTTTCTTTTGCGGAATGGTTATCATGCCTGTGGCAATACTGCCAATTCAGTAACGCCTGGGTTCCAGTCCTGATGTGAACAGCCTTTGCGGGTTGGTAAGTAAAATAAGTACTTAGGGCAGCATGTAAGAAAGGTAACTGTGGTTGCCAGGATGATCCTGTTGTCCTGTAACATTGGATACAAAGCCACAGGTACAAAGTCCTTAGTTATGGAGTTATTCAAAGTGACTATGTGCCTCATGGCTCCTTAGCATCAATTTTCCCCATACCTATTCTTTACTGCCGTAGTGAGTGTGCTGTTACACACAAACACACAGCGAGTTTTAGCTTTGAAAGTCAAAAATGTCACCCTGTGCTCTCTCTCTCTCTCTCTCTCTCTCTCTCTCTCTCTCTCTCTCTCCAAGCATTATGTGAACCGACGCTTGATGTAAAAAAAAAATCAAGTATAAAACCACAGGTGGGCTGAAATTGAGAACCACGAATCACAGAGGGAAGTTTGTGGATGATAAACGCAAGAAAAAAAATGGGTTGGGGGACATTGCAGTGGACCAAGACCCGTAAATAATAATGAGAGAAAATCTGTAACGTTGAGGAAAAGGGAATGAAGTGCTACAGAGAAGAATGAAGGAGTGCATGAGAGTTGGCAAAAGGGGTGTGCAGGAGGAGAGTACTTGGGAGGGTGGGGGGCAGATTTTAGGTCAGATGTGAGGAGAAGGTGGGGGGAGAGGTGAGAAGAAGGGAGGAAGAATGGGAAGGGAAATTCAGCTGAGGATGGGAATGAAAGTGAGAGGAAGGAGGCGGAAAGATAAGAACTGGAAGGATCATAGTTGAATTCGGGAGGGTAGTAAAGCGAAGGATTGGAGAGTGTGGTGTACGGTGTGGGGAAGGGGGAGAAGAGAGGGGACGGGTAGTGTGTAAAGGAAATGTGAGGGAGAAGAGAGAGGAAGTGGGGAGAATGGGTTCAAGGGGAATGTGTAGATGTGAGGAGAAGATAAATGGGCCTCGGTAGGAGATGAGGGGAAAATTCAATTTCTCATGGAAATGAGGTGGTGGAGAGAAGATAACTCATGATGAGGGTGCAAGTGGGGAGGGAGAGCAGTAGGTGGGGTGGGGGCAGAAGAGAACTAAAGAGGTGAAGGAGAGAGGATGATAAGAGAGTGGGTGGGTGATGGGAGAGGAAAGAGGGGTTAAGGCGAAGCTGGGAGGACAGTGTGAGGAGGACGAGAAGGAAGATAGGTTAAGAGAGAAAATGGAGGATTGTGAAAGGATAAGTAGGGATAGAGGGGGGTTGAGGGAAAGAAGGGAGGAGGGTAATGAAGGGAAGAAGTGGCTCAAATAGGAGAAGTTAGAATAAGGACAACAGGAGAAAAAAAAAAGGGGGAGGAGGGGGGAGTAGAGGTGTTGTGATGTGTTCTGAGGTGTTACTGGGTTGTAAGCCAAAAGGGAGCAGCAGGTGAGGGAAGGAGGAGGGAGATGTAGGTAAGGGATTTTGTTGCACAGAGAAAGATAAGTGGAGACACAGAGCCGAAAAAGGACCTTGATTAATGATCCATTCATACCAAGCACAGGCAGTTTTCTTCAGCTAAAAAATCCTACGAAACCAATATTTTTAAAAAGTATCTCAGTTAAGTATATAATTCGGATGAACAGGAGACAAAATTATACAGCTGAGATATCCAAGTAGCTTGATGAACGAGATTTACAGGTATATCTACAGATCATTAATTCCCACTAACATCAGACGAGTTTGTTCAAGTGAAAGTAATCCTGGCTGTCAATCCCCTTAAAGTAAAAAAAATAAAAAAATAATAAAGATATCTTACTTCCCCGCCAAGGATCCCCCAACACACATATTCGTATTACTATTATCGGGTAGAAGTAAAGTACTTATGATTGAACTTAATCTCTCTTCACACTTTTTATCCTGAATACAAAATAAAGGAGAGAGAGTGAGTGAGAGAGAGAGAGAGAGAGAGAGAGAGAGAGAGAGAGAGAGAGAGAGAGAGAGAGAGAGAGAGAGAGAGAGAGTTGTAAGAATTTGTCAGTTCAGCATGATGGCAGAGTATTATAGGCTGGTGCAGTCAGCAGAACGATATTGCTGGCATGGTGGCAATCTGAGAGGCACAGTAGGTGGCCGAGGAATGAACATGAGTTAGGATTATGAGAACACTAGGCACAGAAAACCGGATATATGTGTGTGTGTGTGTGTGTGTGTGTGAGAGAGAGAGAGAGAGAGAGAGAGAGAGAGAGAGAGAGAGAGAGAGAGAG
>JAGKTI010030446.1:0-12389 GCA_018397915.1 Birgus latro
CAATAAATGGGAGTTTGTGGCCAGCTTTGTATAAAGTAATCACTTCCACACGTTTGTCCTTGCTTGTGGTTACTTTAGGCATGATGAGAATGTGGTAGGTAACCAAATAACTGTGTTATTTGAGTCAAAACATGCCCTCGTGGTGCATCACACACAGAGACAATCCTCCTCCTGTGGCTGCCCAAACATACTGAGCCTGCTCCTGTGGTGCCAAACCTATCAAGCAGGGTTGCCAGCTCCCGCTGAAAAAGCATCAGCTCATTTCGCATCACAGGGGAGGGTAGTATTGACCCTACTTCACTTAACGCGAAGAAAAATGACCTCGGCAAAAAAACGTCAATACTTTCCGCGCCTACTGTATTGCATGTGGAGGGCTAGAGGAATATCCAACTATCTTACTCTACTCTTTCCTTGGGGTCAACTTATTCCAACTGGCTTGCATATTACTCAATTTGTCATCTTAATATCATTCACCAGCAATTTTATATTTCTTTTATTAAAATTCTTATCTTAGCTTATTAATGAATTCCGATAAGAATTTGGCTTCTTCAAGGCACTCCATTACCCACAGCCAATTATGAATTGCCTTTCATTTTGTTGTGTATCTTCATAATGATATTGCTCTCTTAAATTTATCTTCACACATTATACTCCCACGGACTTACTCATTCTACTGGCATGGGCAATAGCCGAGCTTCATAGTTGATGGTAAAACTTTGTGTTTTGACTGCAGTAACAAAATGAGGTCCATGTTGGGGAAAAAAAAAATTGCCCAGAGACACTCAAATGCCAGTGCCAAGTTACTGTACAAGGAATGTAGAAATGCATGTTAAGTACACATCACAAGACACCAAACCCCTGGAGTAACCAGCTCACCAGGTATTGCCCAAATACAGTGCTAGAGAAAGCTGCTTTTCTAAGGTGGCACTGATGAGTCTGTATTGAGGAACCTTCTAGAAAAGGAGGCATCCCAAGCCCAAGTGAGGACTCCAGCTGAGCATACAACTGATCTTCACACCTCATCATTCCCCCAGCAAGGGGATGCTTGACTGCAGTGTCAGCAAAAAGCCACATTCCTGGAGATACACTCTTTAGCTTTTTCTTCTAGAGGACCTACAGAAACTCCAGCCTACCAGTACCTCTTACTCCTTCTAGCTAGAGGTATGGAATTCAACCTTGGCCCACACAGCACATAGAAAATCATGCCACAGACACAAGAATAAGTCTGCGTGCAAACACTGGGTGGTTGAGTGCAATTACTATAAAAGATTATTAAATTTTGACTAATTTGCACATGCACCAACCCAAGAAACACAATAAAAATCACACAATGAAACATCAGTGACAATAACATAAAGACCACATACTTACACAGCTTTCTCCATACATGCAATACTGACATTTCATGAACACAAGAGGCTACGCTCAAAAACAGGTCTAACACTCAAACTACACAGTCAGACAAGGAATAACAAAAAAACAGGGAAGCAAGTGGCCTCATCATCCTCATAAACAAAGACATCCAGTCCTCGAACATCAGAAACTTCACAAATGATGTCCCCCAAGGATCTGTCTTGTCTCCTACACTCTTCAACCTATACATGCATGACATACCCACACCCCACACACAACAAATACACATAGCTTCCTATGCAGACGACATAACATTTACGTGCACACACCAAAATGCAAAGACAGCCACACAAATCCTCCAACCTTACCTCAACACACTACATGAATGGTTCACCACAAACAGACTCAAAATAGCCCCAGCCAAATCTACAGTGACCCTTCTCACAAACTGGACAGCAGAACACAGTCACATTCCACACTTCACCATAGACAACACTCCCCTACCACACTCACACACACACCCAAAATCCTTGGTGTAACATACAATACATCAATGTCATTTAAACAACACATCACAAACATCAAAAATAAATTAACACCTAGACTCAATGCCTTGAAGTCACTTGCCCATAGAACATTTGGACACAACAAAGAAACCACCACCACAGTATACAAACAATATATAAGTTCAGTGATGAATTATGCAAGCCCTGCTTGGGCTCCTAACCTCACTAAAACATTCTTCAGCCCATACAAAACAAGGCCTTAAAAATAATCACAGGCTGCACAGCTACTACACCTACAGACCACCTACACTAAGAAACCAAAGTCCTCAAAGTCAAGGATTAACTAGACATGACAGGCACCCAAACTCTCGCTGCAGCCTCCACAAACCCACAACATCCACTACACTACATGTCAGCACATCCACTACACTACATGTCAGCACATCCACACACACACACACACACACACACCAAGGAACATCAAAACAACACCCAGCACACGATATCATACACAAATACTATCATCTCTTCCCCCCTGCCCGCCTCAGACCAGCTTACAGAAGCATATTCTTACTCAAATCACTCGCCGTTCCATTCAGTCTCTCAAAGATAACACACAGCTGCATGCACGGCCTCCTGATATCCATCCTTCTGAATCCTATCTCCCCCGTGAGGACAAGGTCCACCTGGGCAGGCTGAGATGTGGGCATCATCCAGCCCTCTTGAGTTATCAGAACAGCCTGGATGAGTCTGTCACTGAAGCCTGTCCAGGATGTAACACAGCACTCCATACTATTAAGCACATCATGGAAGACTGCATTGCACACAATCACCTACGCCAACAACACAACATACACTCCTTGAGGGCTCTGTGGGAAAGCCCGGTCTCTGCAATGGCCTTCCTTAGGGACTCGGGGCTGTTCGGCCAGACTCCCTAGGGAACAACTACTACCACTACAACAAAGACATCCCTTTCACAAACACTGCACAAAAACAGAGCAACAAGCACCCAGTGACAACACCACATAAATAACATCATTTCAAATCAAAATACACAATGAATCAAGCAACACTGTCAACATCTACACACCTCCACTAACACCATGCCCCCTCAAGATATACCCCATTTCTCACTCCTCTCCTATGTAATGAAAGCAGGTGATTTAAACACAAAAGACCTTGCATGACTAAGCACAGAGATACAAGATAGCCAAGGGGTCCTTGTTCTCAAATACAGTAGCTGGAACATTTAAACTTTCTAAGAATTACCACAACCAAACACAAACTCCACACAAACACAATGGGATGGTACCCTCCCCTGACATCACTCTGTGTACCCTAGCACTATCAATTCAAACTTCCAGGAAAACAGTACATGATCTTTCATCAACTCATCTTCCCATCATCCTATCATACAAAAGTCCACCTATCTATCTATTGCCAGAAGCCTTAATCACGTAAGAAGTGGCCAAAAACAAAACACCTCCATGTTGCCCTGTCCTCTGCCATTTCACTGCCCTGCTCCTAGTTCACATCCCCCTATCTCGTATACCTCTCCACTCTGTCTCTCCCTCTCATTTTTGGCCTCCCCCTCCCTCTCCCCTCCTCCACCTCACTCACATACACTCTCCTCATCAGTCTCTCGCTCTCCATCCTCTCCACATGGCCAAACCATCTCAATGTATTTCTCCAAACGCTTTCTCCTTCACTATCTCACTTGACAGTCTGTCTCTTCGTGCGACTCCACATGCTCCTCTCAAATAACTAATTTCCACTTCTCTCACTCTCGACTTGTGTCCCTCCAACAAGGTCCAAGCTTCACTTCCGTACGTTAGAGTTGGTTTCATAATACTGTAAATAACTCATTTCCACTGCTCTCACTCTTGACCTGTGTCCCACCAACAAGGTCCATGCTTCACTTCCACATGTTAGAGTTGGTATCACAATACTCTCAAGCAGCAACTATTTTACTTCCATGCTCACTTCCCTGTTTCTTATCACTGCTTTCAAAGAATCAGCAACCTTTCTTCCCTGTTGTGCCCTTTCAAGCACTTCACCCTCCAAATTTGATCCTTACTCATCACACTACCCAAGTACTTAAACACACACACAGTTTCCTTTTCCTTATTATCCAACCTCACTGTATATTTCTCTCAAAGACCATAACTTTACTCTTCCCTGCATTCACCTTTAGATTCCATTTCTTACACACTCTTCCAAACTCATTCACCAAGCCTTGCAGCTCCCCTTCATCTTCACTTAACAGCACAGTATCATCTGCAAACAATAGTACAGGGAGTTTCCACACACTGCCCTTTCTCATTACGCCTGCTCCAACATCCACTGCCCTACCTTCAATCTCTTTTATATGCCCATCCACATACAGACTGAACAACATGGTGACATGACACATCCTTGTTTCAATCCAACCTTCAAATAGAAAAATTCACTCAGTTCACTGTCCATACGCACTGCAGCCTTAGCATCCCCAAACATACTCTTCATGGCATTCAGCAATGTCCCATTTACTCCATATATTCTTAATACTTTCCACAATCCTTGTCTATCCACCCTGTCATATACTTTCTCCAAATCCATGAAGGGCACATACAACTTCTTACCCTTCTCTAGAAACTTTTCCACTCAAGACCTAAGGCAATCTACAGAACCTCTTCCCTTCCTAAAACCTCCCTGTTCTTCTCCAACTAATTCCTCTGTTATTTCCCTAACTCTGTCAATAAGTACCCTACCACATACTTTTCCAATTACACTAAGAAGGCAAATGCTCCTATGATTACCACACATTTCTTTTTTCCCTTTTCCTTTGTACAGAGGAACAATTATACCCGACTTCCGATTCTCCGGGACTCTACCTTCCTCCCAGGCCAATTTGCATATATTGCACATTCATTCTACTACTATTTCTCCCCCATGCTTCAGTATTTCACCACACACACTCCATCATTCCTGGGGCCTTCCCAATTTTGGCCTTCATCATTGCTTCCACAACTTTCATCCTACTGATTTCTTCCTCTCTTCTCACATCCCTCCTTCTCCATGCCATTCCCCAGCCACTCATACTCACATTATTTTCATTCTCTACATTCAACAATTCCTTAAAGTGTTCTGTCCATTTGTGCACTCTTTCTCCCTTCTCCACGAGCAATCTACCATTTTCATCTTTCACTCCCCGAGTAACTTCTTTATCACCCTGTCTATCTCTCTTTACCTCTTTCCAGAACATTTACTTACATTCCCTCCAACTTACAAAATTCCTTACAAACTCCTCATCCACTCTCTTCTTACTAATCATTTCACCTCTCTCTTCCTCTCTATATATATAACTCTTTCTTCCATCTCACAACTTCCTTCATGCCCCTGTTTCTCATCCACTCACTATATGCTTTCTTCTTTTGTTCCACAGCCCGTCTCACCACTTCATTTCACTATGCTGTTCCTTGCACCCCCTTTTGTCTTCTCTTCACCCCACACACCACCTCACATGCTGCACAGATTTCTTCTGGGAATATCTTGCACACACCTTCCACGTCCCCCATCTGCTCTAAATTATATTTATCCGATAACTCCTCGACTTCTTATATTCTGCCTTTTTTCCATCCTCTAGCAACCTTTCTACCCTCCTTGTATGAACTACTTCCTCTTGTGCTTCCCTTCTTCTATTCTTCCACTTTAATTGAACCTTGACTTTCACCACCACCACTTTGGTGGTCAGAAAGTCCACTCCCCTAACCTCTATATGCTCTTGCATCCATTACACATCTCATTCTATCATCCACACACAGAATCAATCATTGCCTTCCATTTACACAGTTCACCACCCACCCTTCTCATCACTCACCACTTATATCTGTGGATCATTTTGTGTCTAAAGAGGGTATTGGCTATCACCAAGCCCCTCCCTGCACAAATGCCCACTAGAGCACAATCATTCTCAACCACTTCTGCATGCACACCATTCCCTACTTTTCCGTTCATATCTCCAATCAAAAGCACTCTCTCGTTCCTTTTAAACTTTTCCATGCACACTTCCACAATTGTCCAGAACTCTCACTCTACTTGCATGACCTTGCAATGGTGCATATACACACACACACTCGGCCACATTTGCAGTTCATTTTTTACTCTTACCCACACAATCCTTGAGCCAACTGATCCATACTCACTTATATTCTCCTTCCATCTCTTTCACACAACAATGCACACTCCTTCTTTTGCCCTCTCATTCTCACCTACTCCTGCATATATATACCCCACCCATACTTTCATTCTCTCAAAGTCTCACCACTCCATTTAGTCTCAGTTATTCTACATACATCCACTTTTGCACCATCAAGCACCTGGACAATCTTTCTCTCTTTCACCTCATCATTTGCACCCCTTACATTCCATTTCATAATCTGTACCATGTCCTTTCTTCAGTCTTTAGTCTTCACCTGTTGGCCAGTCTTGGTCCGAGGCTTCTTGTTTGTATTTTTTGTTACTGTACAGTAAACCCTTCATAAGCCGAACTATATGGGGCTCTACCCTGGTTCGAATTACCGATTTTTCCAGCTTACCGAATTTTCACCCCCCAAAATTGCTAAATTACTGAATTTTCACCCCTCAAAATTGCTAAATTACCGAATTTTCACCCCCCAAAATTGCTAAGACAATACCTATTACTTGTCCTTTCAACACAATTTAGTGCATTTAATATACATTTAACCCCTTCAGTGCTGGATGTATTTTCATTTTGTTCTTGCTGCCACCAGACATTTTTAGTCAGTGTAGGTTGGATCTGTGGAAGTGCACGGGGTTGGTACAGCCTTCGTTAGCCCCTTCAGTATGTGAGTCCAGTCCTGAGTGCCCTAAAATCGGCTGGAGGAAGCATAAATAAAGCAGAATAGACGTCACAGTACTGAAGTGGTTAATTGGTAGAAAATCATTCACAGAGGCAGTACAGACCGTCGGTAACGTGTGCTGGAGATGGATTTTCACCCCCCAAATTGCAATAACAATACTTATTACTTGTCTTCTTAACACTAAAGTAAAGGAGCATATACAGTGTATAAATTAATAAAGAAAGACAAAAAAGAAAGAATTCAGTGCACATAATTTGCCTTTCGTCAGAGGCAGTAGATCGTCGGCAGTTTGTTTTGTTTTGGAGACGGAGGTTGTGCAGGTGGCTGAGTTCACACTTGAACGTAAATTCTAAAAAGTACCCAGTATTTATTTCACTCTATATTAAGAACTAAACTTAAATTTAATCACTATAAGAGACTGCAGTGTAACACCTTTCGTTAGAGGCAGTAGATTCTTTGGCAGTTTGTTTTGTTTTGGAGACAGAGGTGGTGGAGGTGGTTGAGTTCATACTTTAATGTAAATTCTAAACAGTACCCAGTATTTATTTCACTCTATATTAAGAACTAAACTTAAATGTAATCACTGTAATAGACTGCAGTGTAACACCTTTCGTTAGAGGCATTAGATTCTTCGAAGTTCGGCAGTTTGTTTTGTTTTGGAGACGGAGTTGGTGGAGGTGGGTGAGTTCACACTTTAATGTAAATTCTAAACAGTACCCAGTATTTTTTTCACCCTATATTAAGAACTAAACTTAAATGTAATCACTGTAATAGACTGCAATGTAACACTTTCAATAATAATAGTACTGAACTTTAATCACGATCACTACATTAAGTTACACGCGCACATTTTTTTTTAAGCTTCATTCCTTTACGACTAGAGGTGCCAGTATCACTTCTTTTAAGCTATGAACCTTCCATGGCATGGCAGAAGCCAAAAGGAGTGCACTGCTCAGCACTAGATGACAGTAAGAATGGCACAACTACCGTCTCCAAAAGCAAGCAGCAGACTGGTGCCACGTGTCTGCCTGGCGCCATTTCTCCCCCTACTTTCGCATTTCGGCCTACTTTCATACGTGGTCTCGGCCTGAGTTCGGCTAACTGAAGATTCCGGCTTCTAAAAGTTCGGCTTATGCAAGGTTTACTGTAGTTGTTTTCCAGGCAGGGGCAATAACCCTCCACTAACCCACTTGTTGTCACGTAAAGAACATGTGTTGCTTGGTTGTAAGGTTACCACCCAGCATTGTCAATTATTTCCTGGTTTACAGGAAATCATTTGGCTTGCCACTCTGTGAAGAGCTACCCTAAAACACAGTATCGTTACACTAAGTGGCTGGATGATGGGTGCCCCCACCCACCACAATAAAAGTGAAACTAGAAAAGAAAACCATAACCAGCTACAAGAAGGCAAAGTTATCTCAAGACAAAGAGGATGCATTAGAAAGTTTTACACCTAATTATTCTTGTAAACAATGACAAAGCAGCCACCACATTTAATAATATCATTACAACAGGTAGCAAATCTTATATTCCTAGCAAGAACCCCCAAAACTTTTAACCCTAACATTTCCCCTCAAATAACTTATCCAGACAGAAACACATTAAAGGGTAAGACTCAACTCATCCTAGCTGAATGAGAGCTTAAATAATACACTTAATGAACCCATCAAAACGAAATAGCAAGAAAATTAAAACACTTTATAGAAGTCCTTGATTACAGAATGAACAGCAACAAATTTGCAAGATAGCTGGCCAACTTTCTCTCAGGTAAACAAGCCCAGATACTCCCCCAAAACCAATATTCTACATCCAGAATATTACCCAAAAGTGTGCCAGCAGTATTCCAATGGTCTTATTCCTTTCACCCTCAATATTTAACCTTTTTCTTCAAGACCTGTCAGCCCCTCTCTCCTTGAGTAAGAGTACTGTCCTATGTCGATGACTCAGAATAGCTTCACAGCATTCCAAAACTCAGCAAGCAGTTGTCCTGCTCCAACTATACTTATACAGTACTCACTTCAAAGTGGACTCAGACAAATAGAATGACTATCTCACCAACCAAATCAACCAATACCTTCTTCATTCCAGACAGATATGAATCTCAAGAACACACTCAAGTTTCCCTCTTGAACTAACCACTCCCACTGGAAAGACACCCCAAAATTATAGGACTTACTTGGACATACACATGACCCTTTCTTGGTATATGAGTAAAAAACAATGCAAACACATCACGCTAACTCAATGCCATGAAGCCACTCGCAGGCACTCCTTTTGGACAGCAGAAAGAATCCCTGAAAACTGTCTTTATATGCAATTTATATGAGCAACAATGAACAATGTCAGTCCAAGCTGGGCCCTAACCTTTCCAAAAGTAAGCAGGGATGAACTTTAAAAACACAAAATAAAGTCTTAACAACAATAACATGATGCACCAAAACCACAAATAAAGATCATTACTGTATTAAAAAAAAAAAAAAAAAAAAAAAACATGAATATGAGAGGCATTGATTCAGTTCAAGAACCAATGCACCCTTGTAGATTCAAGTTGCCTCATCCCCTCCACAAAAAAACATCAAATAAGCAAGTGCCCAACACTACACAGAATATCTCAACAACATCCCCAGGTCCTCCATCCAACCCACACCTCACAAACACTTTCATAAAGACACTGCCACAACAACTGTCCAAACATTCTAATCAATCAACATCTTTCATGAACTTCCACTTGACATACGCCTGTCAGAAACTAACTACCCTGAGAGACAGTATTGTATACCTAACCAGACTGCACTATTGCCATCACCCTTCGGTGCTACAATACCAACACAAAATACAGCTCACAAGCAATCCATTATTCCCATATTGCAATGCAGCCCCCACACCACAAAATAATTACTCACCTTAAGTGTCACATTATCACAACACAGACAATCCGTCAACATAGCCTCACAAAAAGACCTCTGAATGTAAATAATTAAGTGACAAGTTTCCTGCAGTCCACTAGATACATAACCAGAAAAATCTGGGGTTGCAACAACAACATCCCAAATGCCCAAATGGCCAGTCTCCTACTGAACAAAACAAATATTATACATTTACCTCCTTGAATGTGAAGAAGTATATATCTTATCATCTGTCCTTGTTACCTCCAGATAATCATATTCTGCTTAACAGAGACTTTTCAAACTGAATGACTGAGATACAGTCTTCAACAATCTCCTCACTATTTAAGAGGGCTCTCCTAAACTCAGTAAAAATGCTTAACACCAGCAAGAATTGTTTAACAACTATCCACCATGGTGGTGAAGAAAGACACCTTCATGCAGTACAATCAATACTTATGGGCAGCTTCACTTGCTCAGTTATACAAACATCCCTCACCTCCCTCCTTATCCCCTGGAGAGGATGGTGCACTGCAGGAGAAGGTTCATGTCTGAATAAGCCTGGGGCTACAGCAACAATACTGTACCAAGAGCAAGAATAAAATAAAAATTTAATTTATGCCAGAAGTAATCCTTACAAACACCAGTGAAATGATGAAGCCTTACATTTTCCTCCTCCTTTACATCTTTGTTGGTTTCTGGCAGGCAGGGAACACACTTGAAATACTCTTCATCTTGTGGCAGAGGATTTCCTGAAAGGAAACACACTCCGGTCAAAATCACCATCATCAACTTTACATAACTACCATCCTAGTAATTTGTCACTAATTTAAAGGACTACATACCTTATCATTTTTTGTATTTTGTTTCATTTATAAAGGCTCCAGCCTTGGTCACCTAATGACAGCTCTCCACACAGGTTGATTTTTAGCAGCTTTCCTATTCAGTCCTTTACTCCTGACCTCATCAGGTCTTTTTCAGTCAGAGTCTCACAACCCTATCCTCAACATTCACACTTCTCACCCTCTGCACCCAGCTGTCAACCTCCATCCTCTCCACAAGCCCAAACCATCTCAATCTACTCTTTTTCATCACAATACTAAGACAATCAACTTCATCCTACCTCTCAAATCTTCATTAGAAATTCTAACCAATCCAGCCTTGTCATTTAAGAACGCACTACACATTCATCTAATCACTAACATCTCTGTGTGTTTAAGACAACGAGTGTCCTCTTCCTTATATGCTTTGGTCTCACTACAGTACAGCATTAAATTTACAACACATGCTGCATCCATAGACCCCTCTCAATGTTAGAAGTAGCAACAGTTCCCTGAATTATTTCCAACCACCCTGAACTATTTCCAACCACTCCTTACCATACCTACAGAGTTATCTCCAGCTCCACCTCCAACACAAAACATGTCCCCCTAAAACAAAACTCTCCAAACACTCATGAGACTCTCCAGCAAAGTCAATACTTTCCCACCTCTCAGTCCCTGCATGCACCCCACTACACACGACACACACAAAATCACCATTATTTTGCACACTACCTCTAATGCCGTTACATCTTTTATGCACCCAAGTATCACTAACACTGCACAAGATGCAGCTACCTCTCACATTCTTGTGGCAAATTGAACATGGCCACACTCCCTCTGCTCTGACAGTACCATTACCAGTCCTGCTACCCTAGATATCATCACTCTGTTTTATCTGCATTTACTCTCAAACCCTTGTACTCCATTCCATCTCTCCATTTCCTAAATCTTTCCTCCACTTCTACCTCACTCTCTATGATCGACACTAAGTCATCACTCCCATGGGAGTCTAGTTCTGAAGTCACAAGAGAGCTTCAAGCACCATGATAAACAATAAGGGGCTGGAGAGGTGGCATCTTCATCGTGGGTCTACCCCCCCAGAGGCTGTCGAGGAGAAGAGGACAGCATGGGGGCCAAACCACTGCAACCCCCCCCCCCGGCCCCTCACTGGGCCCGAGAACCTGGGAGTGGCTTCGGTCGTCTGGGCAAGTACCACATCTCTCCACACACCACACGCAACAACACTGTTTTTTCTACACCGAGAAATGACTCCCCGGCGGTTATTTCTTGACGACTTCTTCTCGCCGGGGATATTGAGAGCAATCCAGGACCCACCAACAAATATACATGTCCAACATGCTCAAAACCTATTACGTCGAGCTGACAGACAAAGGGTTCAGTTCAGTGCAATTCCTGCAAGAACTGGACCCATTATACTTGCACAACACTTGCATACAGAAAAGACTACACAAACACCTGGACCTCCTCCTTATGTTCCTTCCCCCCACCCACTAACCCCCTCACCAACCCTACTCCTACTTCCCTCACACATCCTCAACCTAACCCACCAATCCTTCCCACACCATCCAATCCCCTAACCCCTCCTATCCCACCCCAAACTAATCCGCCCCAACCCTTTCCTCCACCGCAACCATCTCCTACCCCTTCCACTCCACCCTCACCACCACCTCCCCTCCATGCTGCAGCACCCAACACACACCCACACACATAACATAAACATTCTCCAACTAAACATAGATGGCATAAACACAAAAAAACAAGAACTCACACAATTCATCAAACAACACAACATACATATTGCCATCTTACAAGAAACAAAACTACGCACAACACAAATAACACCAACATTTCATAATTTCACCACCATAAGACAGGAACGGGCCGACGGTGGTGGCGGTGGACTCATCACCCTGGTACACAAATCTGTAAACTTTTCAG